>VKOC01033730.1:0-30949 GCA_009364415.1 Spea multiplicata | reverse complement strand
GAGATCGTGAGAAAGGGATAGATGGGTTGGGGGTGAGGGGGCCCTTAACAGATTCTCGCACCGGGGCCCTGAAGTTTCTAGTTACGTCCCTGGCCCTTAAACTATTTTGAACCGACACGGGAAGACAGGAACGTATTGGGGTCATGTGACGCCATGTGACACCTGGGTGAAACTGAGGCTGCTAGCACAGTGTGCGTGAGCAGCCAGAGGGAAAGCTGCAGGGGAGGTGAGAGGTAACTGCAGGGGAGGTGAGAGGGTGGGATATATATGTGTGCATGTGTGTGTGTGTGTGAGAGCATGGATGTCTATGAATCCATGAAAACGATGAATGCGTTTGTTAGAAAATGTGAACGAGCCCACAAAATTTTAATGAAAATTCTGAGCTTTTTGCTTTGTTTTCATTTGTTAAATTTGCAATTCATGTGAATTCAAATGCACAAGTCTGCAAACTCAGCCTTAAATGAATAGATCCCCTGTGTGTAATTGCTAAGTTATTACAATTATCTATTTTGTGAGTAATTTTTTGGAGCCAAGAGGATTTTCTTAATGTCCTATAATGCAGGTTTCTTTTATAATCCTGGTGTGTACTATAATAATTCTTAGTCCACTGTTCCAAAATAACAATGTAATCATAGGTGACCTTCTTAATATCCTACTGTAAACATGAACTGGCAGGAGCTGGTATTAAGTTGTTCCCTCAAAACAGGATCTGGTGTTTTTTTTCTGCACACAAAGATATCAGAATATAAGAAAATAGGGAGAGAGAGAAAATAAACATAGTTTTGTTTTGCTATAAATTGTGGCAGGATAGCGCTCTCAAGTGATTTGGTCCATGCAGCTCTATTTGTTAATTCAAAAACTAGTGATTTAATAGTGTCCCACAATTCTGCGTAAAATGTGGCTTGTCATGGATTGAAAAATAAATTGCTTCACTTCCAGATGAATAGTTTACTCTTAAAATTAAAAATGCAATTTTACCATCTTAAACCCAGGACCTGCCAGACCTGTACATGAAGCTTTTGGGTCGGTTAGAACTAGACTACTGTAAATTTCACATACTGCAGGCCAGTTTATTCATATACATATTTGAGAGCACAAATTCATTACCTAATTTTGCTTAAAGTGATATACCGTATCTGCTCGATTATAAGATGACCCCCTAAAATCTGAATATTAATTTAGGAAAAAAAGCCTGATTATAAGACGACCCTATAGGAAAAAAGTTTTACTAGTAAATATTCATGTAAACAATTATTTTTGTTTTTATTTCCTTTTATTTACCAACCTGCCCCCCAGTTATGTACATCAGCCCACAGGCATGCCTTTTAACCCCCTATATGCCACTCTGCCTCCAGAAATACCTTATACCCCTAAATGCCACTCTGGCATATAGGGGGTTAAAAGGCATATCATGGGACAGAGTGGCATATAGGGGGACACTTACACACCCAGACACTAATATATCCACTTACATACCCAGACACTTACCTACCCAGACATTACACTTACCTACCCAGACAGTAAGCAGGCGCTTACTACTCCCACAGGATTACAGAATGACGCTGTGTGACCCCGCTAGGCCCCGCCGCCTCCAGAAAATTGAAGAAGTCTACTGGATCCGCTTTGGTATGGCACAGTGCCGCCGGGTTCCCGGTCCTGCTTCTGGAGCAATCACCCCAACCGACTCTGCTTCCCCGCAGTGGGCGGGCTATCCCGGCAGTAGGAAGGTACACGCATATGCAACCTCGGCTGCTGCCGGCACTTTCGCCGGCGCTCGGTGATAGACGCCCGGCAGCTGCTGGGGTTACCAGACAGAAGGATCCAGGTGCCCTGCACTCTACCTCATTTGAGGTCTGATTAGAAGACGACCTTGATTACAAGACAATGGGTATTTTTCAGAGCACTTGCTCTGAAAAAAACTCGTCTTATAATCGAGCAACTACGGTATTTAACACAGTAGGTGGAAGAGCATCTTTAAGACACTGCATGGTTTAATGTTGACATAATTTATATAAACTATATAAATATACATTAGCTTAATTTATACTGTGTATCATTATTGTGATGCGGTGTTCATAGTTTGTTGCACATCTTGGTAGTACTTAGTGGGTTAAAACCATGAATTTTGAGCTACTTTTTCTTTTGGATGCTGGCTTAAAACCTGTTTTGGGATACTTATAATGGCTGCTATCCAAGCACTGCACTTTGAAATAATGTAGCTGTAACCCATACTCCATGTAACGAAGAGTTTAAATAAGAGCAGTGTTGGTGAGACAAGGGTATGTTTATTAAGTAGTGCTATAACCGTCATGACCTGGAACTGGTAAACATTTGTGGTGCCACTTCTCTGAGAGTTTGAAACATGATCCCAAGAACGTTTGGATAACCAGTTTATACCCATGTGAACCTCATCAAAAAATGTGAAACCTTGGTGAACGAAGGGACCACTAAAAAACATATTTAATAGAGGTAGCCTTCCAAGTCTGTTTTCTGCCCAAGCCAGTGAGTTTTACATTTGAGTGAAGTTGAATGCCTTAGACAAGTTCTCCATGTTTGTGAAAATAGGAGCTCTGTCTGTCAATAATTTGCTAGTCTCTGAAACATAGTTCAACCACAGTCTGCTATTGACCAACCCTGTGAAACTGCTGTTGTGTGACATTGAAGGCAGGGACCACCTTTACATGGATAGCAAAGCATCTCCTCTGTTGTGAAGTCTGCCGTTCAAAGTGTGATTAGGAAAAAATATATAGAGCTCAGTGAACAGCAAACTATGATTCACATTCTGTTTCCACACAAGACACATTTCAGACATATACCAGCCCTCTGCTTAGCTGTCCACCTTAGCAATAATAGCTTTGTGCATCGAGCACTGCTAGAATGTAAGTATTAATGATCTTTACATTAAGATTATGACTTAGATGAGTTTGGCTGATTTCTTTTTTACTTGCGATTGTAAAGACACGCAGTAGTTTTTTTTTAGCTCAGAAAAATCTGAACCAGTAGTGCCCTGGCTTCAGTAAGGCAGACAGTTTAAAACTGAATTTCTTCCCTGGCCACTCCAGTGAAGAGAACTTTGCCTGAGCTATTGTTTGTATGTACAGTGCTGTGAAAAAACCCCCTTCCCAATTTCTTCTATTTTTGCTAATTTTTCACATTTAAATGTTTCACACATCCAGTAATGTAATAAGGCAGACTTGGGTAACTGAGTATTGCTATTGCAGTATGTCATCACATTGGTTTTGAATGGAAGAGCTCAGTAACAGATTCAACAGCCAAACATTAAAATACACCGTTGAATAAAATTAATTCACAATCCGTGTTATGCCCTACAGGCAATTTTACTGGTATTATGCCCTTACGTCCTTGAGCCAAATTTACTGTACATTACATAACAAATGTAGAGTTGGGCCCCTCAGACATTGATTTTCCTTTCATTTTGAAACAAAGGCAATTTCCAGTATATTTATGTTTTGCAATAAGCATAAACAAAAGTCTACCAATGACGTGCCAGGCACATCATGGAAAACCATGCAGTTAAGGACCAATAATGTGCCTTAAACAAGCAACATTCGCTCGACATTGAGGCATTCAGCTACACAATAAAATGTAGGGGCCCTCTTTATGGAAAGACGCATATCTCAAAATATTGTGGCACTCTGTTGCTGGAAAGAGCATTTAGGAAATGATCATCGCTTCTACCACCAGCCTTTGTCAAAGTTGGTGGTAGTAATTTTTTTGTGTAATTACATTTTTACTTTCAACTATTATTATTTTGAAAAATATATTATGGTGTTAAAGTGAATTGGCCAGCTTGAAAGATGTCCCAAATAAGACATAGGCGCAGGATAACCAGCTATCAAAATTGGAAGTCAAAATGCTGGATGTGCATGTCCTTAATGTGGCCTGTTAGCCCCCAAGCAACCTGACAAATCTATGCTTGGACGGTATCACTGTCCTCAGGAGATGTTGCTGAACACATATTTGGATGTTGTTAATTATTAACGCTTTAAAGTCTTAGATTGTTATACCTGAATTGCAATCGCTGTGAAAAAATCACCAAAATATAACCTCTGGCAAAGTTTGGCAAAAATAAGTGGTAAAATGGCTACATGAAAAGTGTCAAAATACCCCAAGTTGAATACGCTGGGTTGTCTACTTTTGAAAAATATGTACAATTCAGGGATTCATGACAGATATCAGGGTTACAATGTTATTATCGCTGTTCTTGTCCTGAAAAAAAACTATATATATATATATATATATATATATATATTATTATATGTGTGTGTGTGTATATATATATAATAATATATAGATATATAGATATATAGATAGATATATATATATAGATATATATATAATTTGTGTGGGTACAGTAAATGAGAGAGAACAAAATCACAGCTAAACACAGAAGCATTAAAACAGCTTTGGTAATGAAGTCTACAAACATTAAAGAACAGCCTGGTCCTTAAAGGGTTAAGTAAAGTTGGGCAATATTTGTCTCAACTCATATTTAGTCATGGACAATTATATGTCAGTTTTTCTAGAGCTACAACTGAAAACACAGTCAAGGAGGAAATTTCCTCATAATGGTTCTCTCAAGTAAAACCATTTATACCTAAAATGTCATTTATAAATTGATTTTTTATATGTAAGAATTATCATCCCGCTCACTGTGTCCACGGCACAGCAGGGTTTATTATTTAGTTTTAATATAAGACAAAGACAATATGCATTAACAAAATTCAGCTTTTAAACAATAATTTATTGAGTTTGAGTTAATCAAAACCTATATCACCCATATCTGGTGGTGCCACCCTTGGTAGCATCAACCGCAATCAAAGGTTTGCGATAACTGTCAATTAGTCTTTTGCATTGCTGTGAAGTAATTTTGGACCACTCTTCTTTGCAGAATTGTTTTAATTCAGCCACATTTGAGAGTTTTCGAGTATGAACATGTGTGGACATGCTTTTGCACTTCGGATCACTGTTCTGCTGCATAACCCAACTATGCTCGAGCTTTAGGTCAGGATCTGATAACTTCAGGATTTTCTTTTAGAAAGCACATTTTCTGGTTCTATTAATTATGCTAAGTCAACCAGGTCCTGAGGCAGCAAACCAGCCCATGATATCACACTACGTGTTTGACTGTTGGTATGATGTTCTTAATGTAGAATGCTGCATTAACTTTACTGCATATGTAACAAGACCCATGTCTTCCAAAAACTTCCATATTTGACTCATCAGGCAACACAATATTGTCTAAAAAGTCTTGGGGGCATCAAGATTTTTTTGGGAAATGTGAGAGGATCCTTTGTGTTGATTTTGGTCAGCAATGATTTTGGCCTTTCAACTCTCCCATGTATGCCATTTGTACAGTCAGGCCTGTAGTTCTTTACATGTTAGTCTGGGTCCTTTTGTGGCCTCCTGGATGTGGTGTTGATGCGTTCTTGGAGGAATTTTGGTAGGCTGGCCTCTCCAGGGAAAGTTCACCACTGTTGCCAAAAAAGCCCTGACCCATCGAGGCATGGACTTCACTAGACCTCTGAGGGTGTGCTGTGGACACATTATACAGGGCTAGCTCAGTCCTTCTTGCAAAGAGAAGTTGACAGGGATATGTCTTTAAACTATCAATTTAGTCAGCTGAATCCACAATTCTCCTGCAAGCTCTATTGCCATCTCTCTCATTCTCTCTCTCTTCCTTTCTTTTTCTCTCCCTTCCTCCCTCCCTCTCTCCCTTCCTCCCTCCCTCTCTCCCTTCCCTCCTTCCTCCTCCCTCTCTCCCTTCCTCCCTCCCTCTCTCCTTCCTCCTCCCTCTCTCCCTTTCCCTCCCTCTTCCCCTCTCTCCCCCTCTCAATAAATTGGATAATCCTATATATTGGTCTCCTTTACTCTGTAAACGTTTATATATGTGTGTGTCCTTCATAAGTCACCAAACTACCAATAGAAACAACGTAATGATGAATCTGAATAAACTATATTTTTTATTTATATGTGTGTAAGGTCACCAAGACATTTGTGGAAACACATTCGTGTTATTTATACTTTATACAAAGTTTTCTCTCTACAATTCCTCTGTGTATATAACACCCACAGGCTGTCTTAAGTTGTTCATTTGAAAACCAAATTAACAAAACAAACCATTTATTTATTTTTATTTAAGAGAGTCGGGTTGACTGGCACCTTAATAGAAATCAGAGGCGTTGGGCATGACAAAACAGCAATTGAGAGTTAGTCCTGTAAAAATAAGATTAGTTGCTTCCAGTAAGAGCTGGATTGAAGCCCTGCTTGTTTTTTCAAAGAATGAAGCTCTCCGTGAGCACTGACTGTTCACTTCCCAGCAGGTAGCACACACAAGATTCCCTGTATTTGACTCTCACATGTACGCTTACTCCCGTAGAAATACCCTAATGTCCTAGAGTCTTGGTATATTTCATTAAATGCCTAACAGAGAATGTTTTACAGACATTTCTTCTTAATGTATTCAATACAAATTTTTTATATGACCTCTCTGCTTAATTTTATTTTGTATATATTTGCTTTCCAGTAATTATAGTAGTTATTTTTTCTTACTCAAGTGAGACTTCATGGAATGTGTTATTTTTTCACAAATAATTAATAGTATATTTATATTATAGCACCCACAAAGATTACAATACATAGTATACAACCTAAAGGGTTTCCTGTAAACTGTATATACCGTATTGGCTTGATTATAGGCCGCACCCGAATATAGGCTGCACCCTAAAAGTTTGGTGCTTTTTTAAAGAAAAATTTTTCGTAGTAAAAAAAAACACTGCCACTCTGTCCCACCCAAAATATGCTGCCACTCTGTCCCCAAGATGTGCCCCCCCGGGGGACATCCACGCAGTAAGCATAGACAACTACCAGTGCCGGCACTTCCGCCGTGGGGGAGTGCCGGCAAGAGAGATTGTTAAAGCGCACCGCGCAGACGTTCACCGGCTGCGGCGAGCGTTAACCACCTCCACTGCCGGCACGTATGCACGATGTGCTTTAACAATCTCCCTTGCCTGCACCACCCCCGTGGGAATTCCCGGCAAGGGAGTCCGTTCATGAAATATCCCTGCAGGTTAGAGATGTGGTATGAAAAAAAGAAACTTTGTGCCCATAGTTAGAAACATTATTTTCTAAAATGTTACTGAAGAATGAGACAAATTCCCTGGTTATAGAACAGAACACTGAATGCCAGGAAACAGCTCTGGGGCATAATGCCTGATGCATATGGCTGGGGCTTCCCTTGGCTTGTACGGAGATGGAAAGAGTGATTACTGGAGAATAAAAGGCTCCTTTATTTGTCACACCTGAAGGACAGACCTTTCTCAAAGGTATTGGCTTTCCCATTAGAAAAGAGATGCTTACAATGTACGCATCTATGTTTTAAAAGTCAGGCTGTAAGAGGAGAGTGCCACAGATACAAAATGAGCTGCACGTCTTGTCTAGGTAATGCTTACAAAGCTTGCATATCTTCACTGAATGTTGACATAAACAAGAGCTATCCGGTGTAGGTCCACAGTGCTGCATTGTTGAGATTTACAAATCATGGCCATGAAATAGAATAATGCGTAAAAAACAATGTAAGAAATGAACTTAAAGTGGCAGGATACAATACAAAATAAATTCCCTTTTATGGAGTGCAGCGCTGAGCACACACATTCAAATGACTTTTAGCAGGGCACATCCATGTGAAAAAGCAAAAATATATTATATACAGAGCTGAGTGAATTCAAAATTATGTGTGCATGGAAGAAATCCAAGAGCAAATCAAGGCTCATACAATCCGTGGGATCTTATGGGCTTCTTCTTTGCTGACAAGGGAAAAATGAACACAATAGGTTAATATCAATATATTAAAAAAAACATTGTCATAAAAATCTATTTATATATGTATATATATGGATAAAATACAACTTACAAAAACAAAGTAGATCATGAAAAATAATATGTAAATGTCAATCTTTCTGCATCCAAACCGTCTTTCCTTGACAAATTTCATTGGTAATTCAGCCTGATTTCCTCTATATCATTTTAAACACAATTCTCCCATTTCTGTGTATACATGTTATATGTAAAAAATGTTGGGGCTTTTTATGTAGATGCATCCTTATGGGTTTTTTTAGTTTTGTTTTTTGCAGAGCAACATGTAAGAGATTGGCTAAAAATTTAAGTGCAGCAACATTTGACATCTCAGTGTAGGAAACCTGGTACCTAATGTCTTAGGAACCTAAATAGCAGACCGCAAGATAGTAAAACTAGAGAAGTAAAAAAGTTGGAGGAACTCACTAGATTCAAGTCCAGTTGTTAAAGGATAATAATACTTAAAAAAGGCAACATGCTATACAGAGGTATACGACATGGAAATGCACACTGCTAGACCAGCGTGTCCAAAGGGCATTAACAGCCATTATACAGGGTCCGTAGCTCGGATGTGAGTCTTCATTTTTTTTAGGATTTCAAAAAAGAAAACTGATTAAGTATTTCTTTATGGGACTATATACTTTTATGGTTTTATTGTAATTCCATTTCTATTCCATATTTCAAAATCCCTTCTTATGGTTTTGTATGTTTTGCGCCTGTGACACCTTTATAAATCACCACCGATTGATTGTTGTTGTGAAGAGGTGTTTAAACTCTGCTTTTCTCTCTCAGCAGGAGACATTCGCTTGACCCCTGAAGACTTTACCAGAGCACAGAAATATTGCAAGTACGCTGGGAGCGCATTACAGTATGAGGATGTGAACACAGCCGTTCAGAATCTGCAGAAAGCCTTGAAGCTTCTCACTACAGGCAGAGAGTGAAGTCTCCATTATTTCCATGCTGGGCTTCACAAATACATCTCTATCCACAGATACCAGATTTATGAAAAGCCCTTGTTCTTGTTAGGCACAGCAATTTGCTCTCCTTTTTTCAAACCTCCTCTAACATTACCATAACTGTATGCAATTCTTTATAAATAATCCAGGAAATCAAGTGAGGTTGCTGTTTGATGCATATGGATGTTAAAGAAAAAAATTGCTATGTTTATATGTTATAGGATCAGTAAAATAAATACACTCATTTGGTCTGTTGTTAACCGGAAGCCTGATTTTAGTCCAGCAAAGCAGTAAACACAGAGCTTCTCTTTCTTCGATGCATCACTAAACATTGACATTTGACACATACTGCTGAGTATGCTTTGAAACGCACAGTTCAGTGAATTTAAACTGTTAAAACCTATTTACGGTAACTAAAATTTTAACAAATATTGGGGGTAGAACATGTTGTCCAGATATACATTGATACTTAAGCACTTACTCTGACGCTTACCCTTAAGCATCCAAATGCCTTACACAGGCCTGCAATCATCTATCCCCACCATTGCGTTGTTATAAAAAGTTTGTAGTGCCAATGCATGGACTTCACACCATACTTAGTCGCATTATTTGTATAGTGTGATATAAGAAAAATGGTGCCCGAGAGACTTAGATCATCAACGGTGATGAGAAATTAAACATACCCTGTTTCAACCGAGCACTAGAGCTGCATCATTTATCATCTCCATTAAGGTTTCTGGTCCCCTTTATGTACCAATAACACAGATGGGTTAATTGCCTATAATTCTGATTAGCTACCTTTTATTTGATAGGCAGAGCTTAAGCGAAAACCCCAATACTTACTGTTCATACCCAAATATTTTTGACTACCCAGTTTATTTTTGCACTGAAGAAAAACAAATCCCAGCTGATTATGATTTTCATTATAAGCATATTTACCTAACTGTCTTGGATCTGGTACACTTAATAATATTAATCAGTTGTTGAAATGTAATACATATCCCAGTGTGGAACAAAGGGTGCATGACTTTTAAATGCATGAACAGATTTTCTTTTTGCGTTAGAATAAATAAGGTAAAGTAATAAATACATAAATATGCTCCTTGTCTTGATTTTAATAGAAATGCTCTTTCGGATTGCATATTATATGATAACGTTCAGCATGTCAGCTTGGTTGTTGAGAAATGGGGCATGTTTCAGCCAGAGGGGCAAGATCTGCCATGTTGCTGGGAATATGACATTAAACAATTATCCACTTCATATTTTGAAGCCTTTTGCAGTACTAAAACTAGTTGGGATATTCCTGTATTAAAAAGCCCTGGTAAGCATCTAGCAAGATATTACATTCTTCTTCGTGACCTGGTGGGATCTCATCCCATAATTCCATTTGGCTATGTTTACAAAACTCAATAAAAAGAAAAATGAAAAATTATGTTTGTTAAGCATCCCCATTTGAAGCTATAACATTGGGAATACCCCTCAATTTTATTTCTTATTTCTTCAACACCAAAAAATATGTTTCCGAATTCTTGATTTTATACAGCTCTTCCTCTTAGCTGAAATATTTATTCTATAAGGGAATGTGTTCAGTTTGTGCTCGAAAAGCAGAAACATAACGTTACATGCTATAATGCCTTTTAAAGTCAATGAAAGCAGATTTTTAACTAAATTGAATGAAAACACAAACGACTAATAACAAAGAATAGCAAAACCTATTTGAAGATACTGAAGTTGAATTAACTTACTCTTACAAATTATATTGTAATCTATGTTTAACCATTACTGTAATTGCATGGAATCTACCTGTGTGAGTAATGCAGCTCTGAGATTGAGCTAATGAAGTATCAATTAAGGATGGTTGTAAAAATATAAATATCCCCTCCCCAAACCACAATTAAAACCTCATAAATGGATTTGGATTTTCCCGTTTTAACTTTATGGCATTTGAGCAGATCCAAAACTGTTCTTGCACATTTTTTATGGGCTCCTATCCATTTCACTGCAATCAAATCATTGAAGGCATTCCTTATTTATTGTTGTTAGAAACTAAGACCTTTGTCTTTGCCTCTTCTGACATCAGGGAGCACTACCATTCTAGCAGCAGCAGCAGCTAATCCCATGTATGCTTAAACACTGATGTTTAACAAACATACATGCAATTAGGCATGTGCATGTATTCTTCCTACTTACATTTCCTGTCTTCCTTAGAGGCAAGGGAGTATTTAAATGAGATAGAAGACTCATTTTTCTAATTGCATGCTTCAATTTACTATGCAAACTAAAACTATGCAGACTTAAACTAAAAATATCATTTGCAGGTCTACACTTGTTTGTTTAATAAATGTATCAATTGTTGTAAGGGCTGTCCTTTGTACAGGGCAAAACAGGGAGGTCACCCAGGCCCTTTGCCCGCTCATCAGAGCCCTACCTCCTACTGGTCCTGCTCCCAGATTCACTGGAGACAGAACTTCACTCAAGGTAAAAGAGGAGTATGTATGTATGTGTAAATGTCTGGTGTATGTAGGGTAAGTTTTACATACCTATATACAAAAAGGAATTGCAACAACAGTAGGTAAAAATGTTGCACAGGGTGTTTTTGGGAATCTAGCGGCACACCTGGGAAGTCAATGTGAGAAATTGGGGAGCTCTCATGTTCTCGGCTTTTTCTCATGAGATTGCCAATGAGGTACCCGCAAAAGTGAAGTTGCCCTGAAACCGGCACCAAACTCAGTCTAGTTTGTTGTAAAATTTGGCAGAGTTAGCATTTTCTACTAACATCAATTTTTTTTTTATCACGTTTCAAATTATCCACAGTCTTGATTAATAGTCTTTTTTTAATAGTTATTTAATTATGATTATTGCTCAAGATTCAACACACAAATGATCTATTTTTTACATTGCAATGCGTGCCACATATTTCATGATTTTGTTTTCTGTTTTTTAACTGCAGGATTCAAACTTTATCTCAGATGTCAAAGGTCTCTTTTAAGCGCAGCAGCTCCTGAATATGCAGTTTAGTTGCTGTGTCACACTGAATGCCAAATATTTCAGCATTTACTGAATCATTTCCTAGAAGCAAAAAGAGGGGTCTTAAAAAGAGGACATAAAAAAAACCAGCAATATAATGCTTCACACACATAGTCATTCAGCACAATTTTATCCTCTGTAGGCAATCTCTTAGCCCCAATTCATTTTTATTGTATACAGACAACAGAGGTTATGCTGTGTACAGGGTTATCAACAAAGAACAGTGATTTTCACATATTTTTGTCCAGTGTGACTTTAATAAATTCACCAATGTTTGTCTTATAGTGCTTATGAGTATTGAATAATGTGTTTTGTTCATTTTGGTTTTAAAGGCACAATATTACATTGCAACAATCAGGAAATGCTATATATTATAGCAACAGCTTTCAATGTGGCACTGACCTAGGGCAGCACACCTTTCTGCCTCTACCCCTTCTCCGGCCACAGTTCTTCCTACTGAGTGGTAGGATATCTCAAAAAATATTTTCCCATATGCAAAAGATGTAGGATTTTTTTATGCTTAAAATATGAAATTACAAGAGGTAAGATTTATAAAGTAAAAAGAAAATAACATGAAATCCAGTTACATGCTTCCTATGCGTTTCTATGAAACTAATCTCTGTGTGTACAGTACATACTACATTTGGTAACCGAACTAAACTCTGTTATTCACGGGTTCCTGCTAGCATATAAGTCTGTCATCATAAAGCAAAGATATAAAAAGGCAGGAAGAAAATGTTACACTGTCACAAATGCTGACCTTTATTTGACGGTACATACTGTTATTTGAGGACTGCATTTACACTAAGACATTGTTAAGGAAAAAAATGTAACGTAAAACAATTTTCAAGTGCTATTTTTTCTGGCATGCTCTCCTCCTGCACATCTATGCTTACTGGCCACTTTATTAGGTACACCTGTTCAATTGCATAACACAAATAGCTAATCAGTCAATCACATGGCAGCAACTCAATGCATTTAGGCATGTAGACGTGGTCAAGACAGCTTGCTGAAGTTCAAGACGAGCATCAGAATGGGAAAGAATGGGGACTTAAATGATGTTAAATGTGGCATGGTTGTTGGTCCGAGAAAATAACCAGTGAGCTGTGGTTGTTTGGGAGAAAAAGCTTTGTTGGAAAATTGGTCAAAATTGGACAGTGGAAGACTGGAAGAACGTTGCCTGGTCTGATGAGTCTCACTTCAAGCTGCAACATTCAGAAGGCAGGGTCAGACTTTGGCGTAAACAACATGAAGGTATGGATCCATCCTGCCTTGTATCAACGGTTCAGGCTGGTGGTGGTGTAATGGTGTTGGGGACATTTTCTTGGCACACCTACCTGAGTATTGTTGCTGACCATGTCCATCTCTTTATGACCACAGTGAACCCATCTTCTGATGGCTATTTCCAGCAGGATAATGCACCATGTCACAAAGCTCACATGATCTCAAACTGGTTACTTGAACATGACAATGAGTTCACTGTACTCCAATAGCCTGCACAGTCAGCAGATTCAAATCCAATAGAGCACATTTGGGATGTGGTGGCATGGGAGATTCGCATCATGGATATGCAGCCAACAAATCTGCAGCAACCACATGATGCCATCATGTCCGTATGGACCAAAATATCTGATGAATGTTTCCAGCACCTTGTAGTGTAGTGAAAGTATGCCATGAAGTATAAAGGGGGTCCAACCCAGTACTGGCAAGGTGACCTAATAAACTGGCCAGTGAGTATATATACCATCTATAAATACCTAATTTTAATCTGAAAAGGATAGGTTATTTAGTGCTCAGAACTGTAATACACTATATGGACAATAGTATTGGGGCACCTGACCATTACACCAACAGAGACTTTATTTGACATTGCATCCTAAATACATAGACATTAATATGTAGTTGTCCCTCCCCCTTTGCATCTATAGCAGCTTCCACTCTCCTGGGAAGGCCTCCCATGCGATTTTGGAGTGTATCTGTGGGAATACTTCCCCATTCATCCAGTAGACCATTTGTGAGGTCAGGCACTGATGTTGGAGGAGAAGGTCTGACTCGCAATCTCCATTCCAGTTCATCCCAAAGGTGTTTGATGGGGTTGAGGTCAGGGCTCTGTGCTGCTAGTCAAGTTCTTCCACAACAAACTCATCCAACATTGTCTTTATTGACCTTGCTTTGTGCACTGGGTCTCAGTTATGTTGGAACAGAACATCCCTTCCATAAACTGTTCCCACAAAGCTGGAAGCATAACATTGTTCAAAATGTCTTTAACTGGTTTTACAAGAGTCTTTTAGCCCTTCCCATCACTTTTTTTCTCTGGCTTTTTTTCATCTCACCTCAAATGCATTGTAAATATTTCCAGCTTTATTGCTGCTGGCATTTGCGAATACAATTATGCCTGTGTTCAGCATTGGTATTACACAAGGAAACATTTAATACTTAGCAGCAAAGCAGCTTACTGTGCCAAAAAGGCATCGTAGGCAAACTATATACACGGCAAGGACACAAAAATGCATAACATGGATAATTCCAACATCTTAACTATATAGGAAATGATATTAATTGGCCAATATTTAAAGCTAGAGGATTGTAAGTCAATGAAAGTTAATTGAAATAATATTAACAATGATGTGGTCTGATATGTTAACAGAACTTGGAATAACCCATAATCCTATATTTTTAAGTTTGGCCTTACCAGCTAGGTTGGTGGTGTTTTTTTGTTCCATTTTTAAATGAAAGATTTTAAAAAATTGTTATAAACATATATAATGAGAGATTAAATTATTGTTAAGCAGGCTACATAAGGTTTCTCTCTAGTCCGAATTTCCAAGTTCCATTGACATATGATACATTTTTAATGAAATTCCTTAATGTGAGTATCCCCATTTTATTTAACAGAAAAAAGCGAAAAAAACAATATTTTCCCTTTAAGGCATGTGTAGATTTAAGAAAACTTCATACGTTGGAAGTAAGTGACCAACCTTATCAATAGGACACACATGGAATGATTTAGAGGCATGTCTTCTATAGGAACCAGTGATTAAAATGTCTTCCTTAATTCAGTTACTTTTGAGAGATGAAACCAGTTTCTTACTTATGCGCTCAGCATAATCCCACGAATACTGTCTTCTGCACTATATTTATATCCTTTTAGGAGCTGCCTTCCTAACAAGTCTGACCTGGGGTTTCTGTAAAATATCACCAATTCCCAGACTTTCACAAATGTGTCCCATGAAAGAAAAAAACACTAAATGATTTCTACAGGAATGTCCCAAGAGGAATCACATGGAAATAGTACATGCTTGTGATCTCAGCAGCTGAAAGTCCTTTGTGTAAATGTAACCATCTGAAATGAAAGCTGACCTTAAATAGTTCTGATTGTATTCAATTCTCAATCAGGTTGAACTTTACCTTTAAAAAAAAACCCTGAAACATAGCCCATCTGTGTCCACATGAGGCATGTTTGTTTAACGGGTTGTGATCATTTCAACCACACAAGAATTCTTGATTGATGCTGTAGTGAATGTGTTTTTTTGTCTTTGGTTGTTTAAGTAGAAGACCCCCCTGAACTTAAGGAACTGTAGCCACCACTAACCATAGAACTCTTGATAATATGTCCTTAAGCTTGGAAACATGGAGCAACACTGTGTGCCTCCTGTTAGTACTGAATAAAGTAGCAATGCAATTTTTGTTTGTGTAATTTTACCTAGTGAGCATAGAAAAATGCATAATTATTCCCCATAATTAAAATAATTGATCGTTTACAGAGGTAGTCTGTGTAAGATGCTGCTATGCCTTCTCTGCACAATCTATTTTGTAAGTGAATGCTACCATGTTGCCAGAGAAATTGAAAATGGCTTCTCATAATTTTCAATGCTGTATTTTTTTTTATTATTAACTCGTCAGAGGAAATAATAAAATGACATCTGCTAAGGTGTTTTTGCTAAGCTTGCTAAAAAATCCAGTTAATATTTTGGCTAAATGAAACCGCAACTTAAAGTTCTCTCAGCTGGTCTTTAGACATTCTTTACGTCCGTCTTTTCAAATACCCGGCCCACACAGCTATTTGATAGCTGTCTGAACATTTTATGCATGAACAAAGTGTTTTAAAGCAAACCAAATGTTGTATGGTGAAGATTAGAGCTACCATGACGGGAGTACAACGAGTTATGAGGCCCTCTTACTCCCACACTGGTGTGCACCCTAGCATCATATCCATTAGATATGGATGGCTTGTTTGCAATGTAGGCATTTGCAACATAGGGCTAAAAGGAGCTGTACTTCCTTAATATGGGAGGCCTGTGAAAAGAAGTAGTGGTCCTTTTTTCCAGTATGTACGGTACCTTAGGGAATTAGCATGATGGTCCGTGTTGGGGTGGGTGTCTGGACTCCAAGTTGATATTGAGCCCAAAAATTTACTGACACTGGAAAATGTATAACTCCTTTTCATGAACTTCATGTCAACAGCCTCTGTCACAATGCTTCTATTATATTTAATATTATTGTTATGACACCTCCCATGACATTGTCTTGTTAAGAAGTTAGCCCCACATGCATGTAATTAATATCCCTGAAAATATCAATAAAACTAAAACAGCCTAAATACCAGTAATTGCGATCCTTTAACTACTATTTACCAGTAAAATATATTGTTAAAAGTAATTATATGGTATGCAGTAGAAATGCTTGTAAGAGTCTTAATAAATCCTCTATAAAACAGTAGAAATTTTACCAATTGTGAATTGATTCAGCTCACTAACTGCAATATATAATGACATATATACACACACACACACTGTAGGTGATTTATATAAGATATATGAACAACCATCACAGTAGCAAAATGTGGTAGCCAGTGTAATAACCTGTACCTAACAAAGTCACCAGTCTGTTCCTTTGACTAAATAATAATTTAGAGTGTCATTAATAGAGCTGAAATATAGTTTACTAATGTAAACTAGATCTTAGCTGTATTTGAGCATCAGATTTGGATTAGTGCTTTGACCATTCTAAAAGATTAACGAATATAAAAAAAATACCACATACATGATACCTTGACACGGAACAGTGTATTTATCACATGGACTCTAAGTTTCCATGTAGCAATCATGTAGATGCTCGTTTTCGTTTCTTTCACCAGTGTATTATGGTCTGGTCTGTGTGCAGTAATGATGCAATGAATATTCTTAAAATGTAATAGCCTCAAGTAAGCTGAGGTTTATTGATGGCTTTGCCTTGAAAGGAGGCTAATGTGTAATTAGGTGTGCCCTCAAATGATTTAGAAGCTAAACCAAAAACAAGCCCTATACGGAGTAGGTTACAAGAATAGATCTCTTTAATACCTTTATCATCACTAAGATCACCTCTATTCAGGTGAATGACGTAGGGAGCAGTAAAAATGTTTTTAAGCAAATACCAATTTCGAATGACATTCTAACCCCTCAAGCATAGAAAAATAATTCCCATACATGCCATGTATTTAAACAGCTTACATTCCAATTTATTTCATTATCGTGCTGAGGGGAGCCAAAAGAAAAATACTTTTGAAAGTGGTATGTATTTAACCAAAGGAAAAAAGTTTTACAAGTACCATCGTCATCAATTATTTTTTTCCCCTCTGTTTTCATAATTATCTATCTATTTTTGTCCATCTGTGTAACATAGAAACATACATTTGATGACAGATAAGAACCATGCAGTCCATCTAGTATGTCTGTTGTACTGATGTAAAGACTCTTTTAATGTAATTAGCCACTTTTATGTCAGGATAACTTTGTGCATATCTAAATTCCCTCGCTGTATTAGCCTTTGCCACTTCTTGTTACTATCTTCTTAGTAAGGTAAAAATTACTTACATTACATTTAAGCCTCTGACCCTCTTCTTTCAGACTATGGCTTCTTGTTCTAAGGTTTCTGCTCCCTTGAAGTTTTTTGTTAAATCATTATTACGTATTTGTCATCTCTCTCATTTCTCCTCCAAGCTAGTCTTTTCTGAAGAATTTTATGCAAGCCATTCACCATTTTAGTAGCCATCCTCTGAACTCTCCCCAGAATGTCAATATACTTCTGTAGATCAGGTCTCCAGAACTGAGCTTATTTCTCCTACCATATTTAACTTTAATGTAGCACAATTTTGATTCTGGCTTTGTACTGCATCCTATTATTGGAGAGGTGAAAACCATATCAAGTTTCTGTATACATATCACATTAGTAACTGATAAAAAATAACACAAGAAATTAAACATGCTATAGTGTGGATTTAATGTAAGTAAACTAACTTATTATGTTTTTTCTGAATCATTCTGGACACATACGTCATATTACTAGTGATCACCCTATTCTGAGATCAGGTTCTAAGATGCACAGGTTACTTAATGAGCCATCCCTTGTAAACAGTCTATTTAAATATGGAGGTCGGTGTCTAGCATGAAGTACCTGAGTTGTGCCCTTAAGAGGTGGAACCCCAAGATATGACATCATATTACAGCACTCAGCAAAGAGGATGGTGGCACAGATTTAAATGCTAGTAGAGATGAGGGTGCGTTGAGGCCTCAATACAGCATTGCACACTGCCACATATAGAACTGCCAAACATAGAAATATGGAGTCTTACAGCAGATAAGAATCTTGCCCACAAAAGTAAAATTGGGACTCAAAAGTAAAGAACAGAATAGCCATACTTAAAAGTGGTTACAATGTAAAATACTTTATAGTAGACCAAGCAGATGTCTACGGTAGTACAAAAGCTTCTGTTACCTAATCACAATCCCGTTTGCTTAAGCTTATATAGGTCAAAATGAAACACTTTTCAAGGTAAGGCTAGAAAGTGGTGTGCAAAGTTTTATATATTAGAGATACACGCGTGTACTGTACATGGCCAACATTTAAATAGCTGGGTTGTTACTAAAGTAGTGCATCACTATTTATTTCCCATGGTTTTCAAGAAGAGTTAAGTAAACCCATCCCCAGTATATTAGGATTATTTAATGCGGAACATTCACATTACATCTCCTAATTAACCGGAATAGACTGATGAGAAACGGATGCAATTTGTTCCACAGTACATATTAAATACATTTAAAATGTAACATATGTTATATGAGGAAAAGTTTTAAAATGAACGTTTTTCGCTATAGTCTGGCCCCATTGTGTAACTCCAGAAAGTATGCCAAAATGAAATTATGTTCTTCACAAACCAACTTAACGTAACTACTGCCACATGGAAGAAAACAATAGTAAAGGTATTATATGAATTTGCAACAAGATTTTGAGTAAAGTGAAGATTATGATCTGTTATAGTGGGGAACACTGCTGAACGAGCAAAATTAATCTTCCTGTTATACAAAAATGATAGGACAGGTTATCCAACATGAAAACTTTTTGAAGGAACATGTTAAACATTGTAGTAGTTCCTTAAGAACCCCACTACAGAAAGTTTCAGCCACATTGGAGGGTTTTTAGAGCCTTTTTAAAGTTCCTGTTTTGACTCACAGAATATTATGCCAAAAGCATTGGGAGTCATCAGGATGTTTTTTGGCCATTGTCAGAAGAGCATTTGTGTTCTTTTTTGGTCAGCAATGACTTTCGCCTTGCGCAGTCTCTATCTCATTGAGGAATCATGAATACTGACCTTAACTGAGGCAATGTTAGTCTAGATTCTTTTGTGACCTCCTGCATGAGTTGTTGATGCATTTTCGTAGGGTGGCCATTACTGGGAAGGTTGACCAATGTTTGTTGGCTTTCTCCATTTGTAGATAATGGAATAATGGTTCAATGGCGTCCCAGAGCCGAAACTCTTTTTGTAGACGTTTTGTAAACCTTTTCAGACTGATAGACGTCAATGACTTTGTTTCTTATGTGAATTTCTTTAGACTGTGGCATCATGTGCTACCTTTTGAGACCTTTAACCCCTTAATGACAAGACTGTTTCTTACTCATAGTATACTTTGGGACAAAGGCTCTTTTACATTTTTAACATTTTTCAGCGTTGCTGTTTAGCTGTAATTTTCTCGTAATTTCTCATTTTGAGCACCCACACACATTTTTTTCAGGACATGCAGGGCTTTCTTTAGATACCATTATTTTTATGATATATCTAATTTACTATAATGATAAAATATGGTGATTTTTTTTTTTAAAAAGGACTTTTTTATTTGAAAAATATTTTACTCATCTGAAAAAACTAATGAAAAAAACTGCTAGATTCAATTTGTCCTGAGTTTAGAAATACCCAATGTTTTTATGTTTTTTGCTTTTTTTCTGCAAGTTATTGGGCAATAATTACAACTAGAGTTTTGCTATTTTTCCCAAAATCTGGTCATTCTGCCTCATGTGCTATTTCGGGTATCTTTGAAGCTGGCCAGTGCTATTTACCCCATCAAACCTTATATTTCTGAAAACTAAACACCCCAGGGTATTTCAAATGCTGGTATTTAACCCTTTGCATGCACTAATTTTACTATCAGCCTTTGCCAACTTTATGGTAGTAATATTTTTGTATTTTTTTTTCGTACACATTGTACTTCAGTTGTGAATTTTCCGCACCTGGCATATGTCATTGTCTCCCGAGTACAGTGATACCACCCATGCATGGGTTTGTTGGGTTATTTGGAAGGTTAAAGGTCACCTTTGTGAGGTGTGCATTTTTTGGCATTTGGACATCTGGTCAGTCTGTGCCCATGTTCCGTATTTGGAACATCTTTGAAGACGGCCAATTCGATTTACCCCACCAAATCATATTTTTTAAACTAGGCTCCATTGACCTACATGGTTGAATGCAGTAATTGCATTTAACCTGCAGGGCGAGATCAAAAGTTCTCAAGAGGGTCTGGATAACTTTGTGAACTGTGAACTTTGAATTGTTACATTGTTGGCAGCAATGCCATTCACTGATGGCCCTTGTGATTGCTCTTCGGAGCAATCACAAGGCGATCGGAGTTGGGGGCTGTGTTACTGACGTGGCTGACAGTTTTTTTCTGGGGGAGGGCTTTCCTCCAATGAATCCGTGGATCCTGCAAAGCCGCCAATCGCGGCGATGCAGGTATTAAACAGGAGTCCGTACATGTACAGGCTTTGTCACCAATGCCGTGCATCATGACCTCGTACATGTACGGGCTTTGTCATAAAAGGGTTGCGCATACTTTACTTTGCAAGACTTTGTTCTATTTAATGTTAAGATTCAACAGGGTGGGCAGTAATAATGCCTGTGTGTGAGTAGTGAAATTGAACCCAGAATACCTGGAGGTACAATACAGGGGCTGGCAGTACATTACAGGCTGGGGTAGAGGGTCATACAGGGTCCATTCACAATAGATGAGAATCTCAAGAGAATTGTAGTGAATTTCAAAACGGAGGCCAAAATAACTGAGTGGAAAAAATCTCCAATACAGCTGTTATCATGCAACTCTGCTATTTTGGTCTCAATTTTGCAATTCTCCTGCACATCTTTCGAAATTCTTTCTAATTCTTTGCCTAGTGAATAGTTTTATCTTTTCATGCCTGTAAACATTTTATTTTTAATGTGAATTCATTTTATTTTTATTTGTTAATTTATTTTTCTGCATGTTTTTATAATTGTGTTTGTTATAAAAAAGAGAAGAAGGTTTAAGGCTACTTTGCTGCCCTTATAGCAACCTAACTGGTGAAAATCAAGTAGGGTGATCATAGAACTAAATATCAACTTAAGATGTATGGTAGCATATAAGAAGAATTATATAGATAATCATATTTATGTTTAATCATTGTCTGTGTCAGTAAGGCAAAAAATGCATTTTTAAGGTGCTGTATTTAAGGAATAAGGTCCTCACACTAAACAATATATAAATATAAAATATAGATTGTAAGCTTGCGAGCAGGGCTCTCTCCACCAAATGTATCTGTTTGTCTTAGTCTGTCAATTCTTGTCTTGTCATATCCCTTGAATTTATTATTGTATTAAGCGCTGCGTAATGTTTGGCGCTATATAAATAAAGAAATAACAATAATAATAATATAATATATGGATTAAAGTGCTCTAATCCTGTGAAAATAGAAAACATAAAAAAACCTACAAAAAAATATAAATCAAAAACTAATATTTTTCTCAAAATTAGAATTGATGAAATCATGGAATCAGTTGTCTGCACCTCCCACAACATTAAGACACCAGAAGCTGACAAGTTTCATAACTTCATGCTTATGAAGTGCTTATATTGGTAGCACTACAAAGAATCAGCAAGTCACTTTCTATATCAATGTCCCTTAATATTATCTATACATGTAAGGTAAATTAATCAATTCATGATTGAAGGCTTTCCTTTGGAATGCATTTCTCAGAATTCACTGCCACATTGACTATATTTCATCTATAGTAATAGGGGAACAATGTAGGTTTTTTTTTGTAATCGGATTACATTGTTGATCATGTATTCTACTGATTTCAGTATTCCTGGAAATTACCTTCAAAACATTAAACCGCAAACCCACAGTTCAATCCCGATGAATAATTTTTTGAAGTCCCAGTTCTGAGGAGATGCAATCAATCAAAATTTGACTTTTTGAACGGTATATTTTATCTAGATTCAAAGAAAAACTTAAAGAGTAGGATGACCAAATACTGGGTACACACTTCTGACATTGGTAATTATTTGTCACCAGGAATGTCCCTTGATCCCCTTTTAATCTTAAAGTGCAATAATATTTCAAAGTAATCTGGTATTTTGCTATGAATAGTTTACATGCAGTAAAATATTCCTACTAAAATCAATAAAATAATAAAAAAATCCCCACCAAACACTTACATTTTTGAATGCTATCCTAAATTAATATTGTAATAATACACATTTAATAAAAGTTACATATTTTATCATAGTTTCTAATCTACATATGTATAGTATACTTATATAATGAATCAAAAAATCTCCTCAGAGTTTGCTCTAAAAATATGGTCAGAAAAAAAAGTATTAAATATGTTAACTTCCAGGAATAATTATGAACTAAATGTGTCCATAATGTAAATCAACTTTTTATCTTAGCTTTGACGTACAATTTTTCTATAGCATATTTTTATGCAAGCTTTAAAAATACCGTATTTGCCTGAATAAAGGCCCCCCCCTACCCCCACTTTAAGTCTTTATAGGGCACACCCCCACTTTAATCGGGGTTTAGCACAGGAATGTGCAATTCGTTTTGCCGGATGCCCGGGATGTGCAGTTCCGGGCGCCGGACAGGCAGCAGGGTTAGGTTCCAGATCCCACGCAGCGCTGCAGGGGAACTGGATCCTACTCTCCGGCAGCAGGTGGACGTTCACCGGCTGCGGGGATGGGGGCGTAAACAACCTCCCTTGACGACAGCGGAAGTTGTCTATGCGTATCGTGCAGATGTCCACCGCCGGCCCCGCTAAACACCAGGAGTCTCCATTGGTAAGTCCGGGGGGGGGAGTGGCGGCATATCTAGGGGGGGTCAGAGTGGCGGCATATCTAATGGGAGTCAGAGTGGTAGCATATCTAGGGGGCAGAGTGGCTAACTGCATAATAGATACCAAAAATGTTAAAATACAGTATGTGTGGTAGAATAATGTTTCGCTATTACACTGATGTATATTTTTTCTAAAAATATAAATTTTTCTTTAAAAAAGTACCAAACTTTTAGGGTGCTGTCTATAATAAGGTGCGGCCTATAATCGAGCCAATACGTTATAATATATAATATTATATATATATATATATATATATATATATGGTTTTATCCTATTAAAGGCATATTTTGTTCCTAGACTAAGTCTAATGCAGTTTACAGCAAGGAAATCCATGCATGGATTGATTTTTTGGTGCAGAGAAGAGTTGCAAAATTAGTATTTTATCACAATGTCCTTCTTCCCTGCACTTACCACGAGTTATACAAAAATCTTCAGCTATAGTGACACAAATCACAAGGTTGCTAGTTGACCTCCCATTGAAGAAAATGGGAGCCAAACTCTCTGCTGTGAAACAACTTGCAAGACTACAAAACTGACACAGTTACTCCTCCTTGTACTCATATGAACTATGCCAAACTGATGAGGCAACACATGCTGTTGATTTGCTTATAGATTGCGACATTTTGGATGTGGAGAGTTTGTCCAGGGGTTACCAAAAATGGGAAATCCACAATAGGATGTATTCACAGAGCACAAAAACCATCTAAAATGGCTGGTTATGAGAGACTTAGCTAGAGGTTGACACTGTATTTTTGATCTTAAGGATTATAATAGCAATGCCATGTGACAGTAACGCATATACCTTATTCTATAAATTTCTTGGATTTTGAAATCTGAGTAAATGCAACAGAATTGGCCACAAATAAATAGAATACATTCCAAAGTCTGCTTGTGTCCCTAAAATGTGTCAGGGCCTACCTTGCTGTACACAATCTTGTAATCATGAGTCATTATGCGGATGCGTAAGTATGATGTCACCGTCCCCTGGATGACCTCTTGTGACCATGGATCCTTTGAGACTAAAGGATCACAGGTTTTGTGATTAGCAATGAAGAGCAATGGAACCCTGTGTACTGATCACTCTGATCAACAGCATTGGTAATCGAAGTGAAAAGAGGGAGAAAAATATTTTATTTCTCCAAATAAAATTAAAAAATAATAAAGACTCTAGTGATATCACCATGACATAATTAAGTGGTACAGATCCAAGAGAGAACCCGATCAACAAAAAAACCGTAAAAAGTAAAAAAAAAAAAAAGATAAACTAATAAAAAATGGACAAAATACAAATGGAACAAAATTATATAAATAAATAAATAAAAATCAAGTTTCCCAACTACCTTGTGTCCCTGTCAGAAGAAATATACAGTACATTAAAACAAACCTTTCTTGTCCCTAATTCAAAAGTTTTAAAGATAAGAAAAAAATAGTTTTGAATGTATGGGAGCATTTTACTCCATTATAACATTTTTAAAAAATTACATTAATGTGGTGTATTATTCTTTTCGGGGGATGTTGTTGAACAGAAATAGGGGGAAGTATCAGAAATTCTAAGTAAAATTACAAAATTTGTTCGTTTTTTTAACGCTTTTACTGTTTTGTTTTTTTTTACATATTATTCATAATAAATGAAGGACTATACAAAAAGGTGGTATATGGAAAATTAGTCATGAAGGGTTTCAAGAGGCATGGATTGAAGCTTCAGCTCTTCAGCAACTATGTTAATCTGGCTCTGGTGTTTAATTTGTATCTTTAACTGAAAAATGTTCTTTCAAAAAAGTACTTTGGTTGGAATTATTCCACAAGATAAGTATGGTGCAAATTTTTCTGCCAACAATGAATTTAAAAAATAAAAGGCAGTGTTTGTTAAAAAAAAAAAACATAAACACTTTATTACTTTATTAAACATATTTTAAAATGAACGCATGACCTCAGCATAATGGCTGATTTTTATTGCTTTGATCTATAATTTTGTGTTTTAAATATTATTGAATTGCTTTCAGATGTAACTCCAAAAACTTCTTTATGCTTTGATGTGCAAATGAATCTGTAACAAACACCATGAAACTGGATTATGAATTCTTGTCTCTTTCTAAATAAATAGAAAAGTACACAAGCAAGTAACTCTGAAGAATATCAGACTTAAGACATTTCTTTGTTTTTTGATTTTCTATACATTTTTATATGTGTCAGAAAAGTAAAATTAAAAAATTTGTTTGGTTTTTTAACGCTTTTACTTTTTTTTTTTTTTTTTTTTTTTTTTTTTTTTTACATATTATTCATGTAGCCGGACAAGTTGCTGCATTAGGTGTCTGTACGAGCGACTCTATTGGTCGCTCATACAGACTTTTAAAATCCACGGACTTAACTGTTGCAGCAGAGAGACCAGTGGTCAGGTTGCACCTTAAGGAGTTAAGGGGTCGTGCGAGTGAGCCTATTGGTCGCTTGCACGGCCCTTTAACCTACGGATTTCTGCTCCCGTTATCTAACGCAGAATCGCAGGGAGCGGAAATCCATTGGTTCGCTGTCAGGAGTTAAAAAAGTCGCGCAAGTGAGCCTATTGGTCACCTGCAGGGTCACCTGCGATGCCGCGAAGATAAGGTAGGCTAGATGGGGAAGGGACCAGGGAGAAATCTGAAAAAAATAAATTATTAACTTAAAAATAAATAAAATATGTTTAAATAAATAACAGATCTGGTACAGCATAACTCCCATTATTATATACTGAGCCAGACATTGACGGTAGTGCAGCATAACTCCGATCACTACACGGTAAGCCAGACTTTGACGTGATAGGCCTCTGCCTCTAAAACAGCCCCCCTGTGCCACCGCTGCCCTTAAAACAACCTGCCTGTGCCACCGCTGCCACTAACAGCCTCCCCGTACCACAGCTGCCCCTGAAGCAGCCTGCTGGTTGCACCGCTGTCCCTATAACAAAATGTGTGTGCCACCTCTGCCCCTAAAACAGCCTCTGTGTGCCACCTCTGCCCCTAAAACAGCCTGCCTGTGCCACCTCTGCCCCTAAAACAGCCTGTGTCACGATCCGGGACGTTCACTTCCCGAACCGCAGCAGAGCCATTCTCCCGAGTATAGCGGGTACTCGCCACCTACCTTCCCCTGTGCCCAATCTTCGGTGCCCACGTCCGGCGGGCACTCGTGGTCTGCTGCTCCCCATGCCGCTCCTCTGGAATATGGAGGAGGCACACGTGCACACGCCACGCCCCCTCCTTCTCTATGCCTCAGTGGAGACCACGCTACACGCAGGGCTCCACGTCATCGGCTGGGGGCTGCATATTGCGTTCATTTCTGATTCGGTTGTTCCTGGCTACTCTGATATCTCCATTCCTGACCCAGCTTGTCTGAGGATCCTCCTGTTGCTGAACCATTGCTTGCTCCTGACTACGTTACCTTCTCCATTCCTGACCCGGCTTGCTCAACTATTCTTTGGACTCTGTCCGAACCGTTCCTGCTGCTACCTTTCCTGCATACTGGATTCCTTACCTGCATTTACCTTCAGAAACGTTACAGCCTGCCTGTCCCATTTCTGCCCCCGCCTAAACAGCCTGCCTGTCCTATTTCTGCCCTAAACACTTACTCACTTCATTCATTTATTCATTCACTCTCCTGCGCCCTGTTACCTTTCTTGCAGATTTCACTGGTCCGGGGGGCCGTCTATCATTACTGGGGCCACGCAGACATCTATGCGGCCTGTCGGCCGCCACAGCAGTGCGCTGCAGACCTGCATTTTGCAGCCTTCGCGGCACCCCCCCTGATGAGTGGCATTCGGTGCGGACTTGCACCCCTTTGGGTACGCTACTGGGTTGACAGTACCACACTTGAATTCACTGAGCTCTTCAGAATGACCCATGTTTGTAAATGCAGATTGCATGGCTAGGTGCCTGATTTTATACATCTGTGGCAATTGGTCTGATTGAAACACCTGAATTCAATAATTATTAGGTGCGTCCCAATACATTTTGTATATAGAGTGTGTATATAATGGACTATTCTATGCACTCCTTGATATGTAGCCCTAATTTCAATTCTTAATCCTTGGCCTGTCTTTCCTTGCTAGGTTTGGATAATGGAAAAGTATAAAGTAAATAAAGTTATTTTGGCATCAACCCTAAAATCTGATATCATTTTTACTAATACATTTCTTTCCCTTGTTATCTCCAGAGGGTGCCTTCTTTGGACCATGTAGTTTTATATGTTGCCTTTTTTAAAACATTTTAAGCAATAGAATTAAAACTAAAATGATGTTGCATTTTTTACAAACTCCAGCCAAAGAAAGAACATTACATCATCTTATATACCGTAATTACATTATATTAAATGTCCTTTACTTTCATTAAGACCGAGTCCATGCAGTGATCCGTGAAAATCTGGAGTTTGTCAAAAATATATTTTTTTCTAAAGAGATGCAACAAAAAAAACAACTTAATTTTCCTCTCATTTAGATATTCAATTAAAAAAAGCTCCCTTAGGGTATCTTACTGTATGTTACATAATCCAGTTAAATACATTTCTTAAAATATCAAAATACTATGCAATAAAAGCATAGTAGGGATAGACCATGCATGGCTTTAATAAAATAGTGAAACTAGGAAATAGCAGGAGAGATCAATTAACTTCTGATTGACATGTTTATGTATACCTAAGAACTGCAGTATTTCACAATTAAAAGGGGACAAAGACCTGGTAAAATATATAGTAAAAGGGGTTGTGGAAAAATACTTTTGAATCACTTAAGTGGAATAGCATTCTTCACAGATGTTTTTGCTCAAGTGGGCATCTGTTAATAAACTCACCAGCATTGTAAAGCAAGACATATTACACACTTACCTCCCGTGAAAGCATTACATCTGCCTTCACACTTCACAGCTGTCTGCTATTGGAAACCAATTCACCTCTTCTTATTAAAACATCAACATCTTACATCACTCATCGTATAACTTGTCACTAAGTATTATTGGAACAGCTATGTTTTTTTTTTTTATTTCAACTGTGCACATTATGTACATTGCACAGTAGATTAAAAAAAAACGTACTGAGTCCAAGTCCCTCCCCTTTGAAGACATCAGAACTCACAGCTGTAAGCATACCTGGTGTTTTAGAGTGTGTATGTATATGTGCATGGTAATAGGGTGTTTGTGAGCATATGGTGTTAGTGTGAGTATGTGTGGCAGCATATAGTTTTAGAGTAGAAACATAGAAAGTGACGGCAGATAAGAACCAGTAGGCCCATCCAGTCTGCCTAACCTCTGAGTTCTTTCCTTTAGTACCTGCCCTTACCCTATATCTAGCTTGGCCTTATGTCTATCCCATGCTTGCTTAAATGCCTTTACTGTATTAACATCTACCACTTCTGCTGGAAGTCTATTCCATGCGTCCACTACCCTTTCCATAAAGTAAAATTATCTGATGTTACCATTAAACCTTTGCCCCCTCTAGCTTATGGCTATGTCCTCTTGTTTACCTTGTTGATTCCCTTTAAGTATTTAAATGTTTCCATCATATCCCCCCTGTCATGTCTTTCTTCCAGACTACATAGGTTAAGATCCTTTAACCTGTCCTGGTAAGGTTTATCTTGTAATCCATAAACCAATTTAGTAGCCCTTTTCTGAACTTTCTCCAACATTTCTATATCCTTCTGGAGATACGGTCTCCAGTACTGTACACAATACTCCAAGTGAGGTCTCACCAGTGATCTGTACAACAGCATGAGCTCTTCCCTCTCTCTACTGCTAATACCTCTCCCTATACAATCAAGCATTCTGCTAGCATTACCTGCTGCTCTACTGCGTTGTCTGCCTACCTCAGAAATAATTACCCCTAAATCCCTTTCCTTGCACTTTGAGGTTAGGACAGTATCAAATATTCTATACTCTGCCCTTGGGTTTTTATGCCCCAGGTGCATTACTTTGCATTTATCTACATTAAATGCCAATTGCCACAGCTCTGACCATTTTTCTAGTTTACCGTTTGCCATTTGGCTTCTTCCTCCAGGAACATCAACCCTATTGCAAATTTTTGTGTCGTCAGCAAATAAACATACCTTTCCATCAAGACCATCTGCAATATCACTAATAAAAATATTAAAGAGAATGGGTCCAAGTACAGATCCCTGAGGTATCCCACTGGTAACAAGACCTTGTTCTGAATATACGCCATTGACTACAACCCTCTGTTGTCTGTCACTCTTGTTAGAGATTGAGACTTGGGGTTAAATGCTGTCCGAAGGGAGGATCAGGAGGAGATAGTGCGTCAGTGTATGGTGTTTAGAGAGGAATTTGTTAGGCATGATGCATGTGGCTTTGTTGGGGGATACCAATAAATAACTGCAAACCGCTAGATGCCACTAACGTTCTAAGCTCTCCTGTCCTGTAGGGTGTAGGCAATCTAAACCCTTTCAGACCGGGAGCGTACCTGGTACTTCCGGGTCAAAAGGTCACACGGCAAGAGCCGGGACGTAACAGGTACGTCACCCCGCTGATACGCGATCCAGCCGTCGCTTTGAACGCTGGATCGCGAGGGGCGCTTGCCCTACTGACCGCTGGGTGTTCCCAGCGATCAGTAGCAGCCACCCCCCTCAATTCCGTGCACGTGATCACTTTGCAGCGAATCACGAGCACGGAATTTAAATATTTAAAAAAACCTGCGGTCTTCAAGGGAAGACGCAGTTTGCAAATGCTGGTACGGAAGGGGTTAATCCTTTTTTTAAAATAATTTGGATTTTGTTTTAAATACATGAAGTCATTGCTATAGCTAAAACAAAACACAGTTACACCTACTAGATGCTATGGTTATTAACCACTTTCTCACAAAAATCCCTTTTTTACACAAAAATCTTATTGTTGTGGAGGTGTATGGTCTTGATCCAGCTAGCTTGCTTGTGGAGCCTGCGCATATTACATTACATTATTGTTTAACCCTTTAAGTGCCACATAGCTGGTCTAAAAGGTCAGAACTACCAACTATGCGCCGTTTATGTAGTGACACTCTAGGGTCCCTTCTTCATGAGTGCAAAAAAAAATAAAAGAGGAAGTATTGAACATTTAACAGTTCTCTTAAAAAGGAAAAATGCCCAGCTTTATCTTAAATGAGGAGAAAGCTGCTGATCAATTATAGACCAATCGACAACTTCATAGCGAGTGTTGTGGGCATGGATCTGTTCATACTACTGTGCCATGCACATCAATTGCTCCATTTGACTTCAATGGGCGCTCTTTCCTGCAACTTATTGGCTGTTGTAGTGTCAAAAATCATTTGACCACAGAAAAGAAGGATATTTGCAGATGCAGAGCTGCAGCTCCTGCCTCAGGCAAGTGTCTTTCTTTTTTAAAGAATGCATATTAAAGGACTCACAGAGTACTCTAATATAAATTCTTCCTTAGTAGCGCTAAAGTAAACTGTCCCTTTAAGTTACTTCCTTTTTTATATGTCCTTTTATATGTAACAGAATTATTTGTTTACTCCAATAATAACTTATCCTGCAAAAAGTCCCAACAATGTAGAGGATGTAAGCAGAGGTGCAATAGTTAGCATATAAACTGTGTATATGATCAGGGCCGGCCTTTGGGGTGTGCGACCTGTGCGACCGCACAGGGCGCCACACTCCAGGGGGCGCCGCCGCGGC
>VKOC01033727.1:0-11698 GCA_009364415.1 Spea multiplicata | reverse complement strand
CATATGTAAAATAAGAAATATATACAAACACGTTTGTAAAAACAAAAATAATAACGAACAAAATAATAACAAATGTGAAAACTGCCCCTAGGTAAAGGAATATTTATCCAGGTATAAACATTGATCATCTGAATCTAAATTTTAAAAAAATGTTTTTCGTTTGCATGATTTAGTAGTCTGCTGAAAAATATAATTTTCCTGTAAATATATCAGCACAGTATTATAAAATCTTCATCCTAGAAGAATAAGTGTATGAAACAACTAAAGTGCATATAACTATCTGCTCTTGTTCCTAAGTGATACAATGTCAGAGGCAGTGATCACTGATCTTGAGGGAGCTGGCTGCTTGGGGTACTCCTATGTACAAATGTCCATGAAGTCTACAAAGACTCCAATGGATGATCCTAGCCACATTTCTCTTATAAAAAAAAAACAAAAATAAGGTAGGGAATGTTAATGTCTTGAAATGTAAAAAAGACATCCAGGTTTTTCATTTGAAGTAATCTATTGGAGATGTCCACAGGGAGCTTTGTATAGGATCCCATTAGCTATGGAGAGACACGGCTTTCCTTGGGTGATAGTAGTAACCAAGGAGAAGTAAGTAACCAGAATCAGATTAAGAGTCTATAAAAACACCACTTCCACCAGAAATCGAAACAACTGCAAGAGAGGATTGGAAATGGGGTGCCATACTAAATCTGGAAAGTCCCCTGGTACTATAACATGATATAAGATGCTATAATTTCTTTTTGTAGAGGGCTTGTGGTTACAGGAAAGCTAAAAGGGGAGACAGGAGTAGGATGAGTCAAGCAATGTTTAAGTAAAACAGGGGCGTGGGGTGATGAAAGAAGGAGAAAATCTCTACTATATCTATTTTCTTCTGAACTTTTTTTATGTATGAGTTTTTTTAACAATGTCGTCATTACCCCTAAATTTTTTCTCACACTGGCTAAACTAATTTACAACCACCTTAAACTGCTGTGACCTGTACCTTAACGCCATACCTGGGAACGCTACAGGTTTCGCCTGGAGGCTCCAATCCTCTGGGTCGACACTCGTATACTACGGGCCATCTTCAGTGGGACTGCCTATGGATGTCAGCGAGACCGTCCAATGATGTCGCTGGGCCGTCCTGCCTGATGTTGGTGGGCATTCCTGCGGGACTTTCCACCTACCATCAGTTTGTAGTCCTGCCCGCGCACCACGAGGGTAGGCTCCCGGGTAGCAGTAGCCCAAAACCTCCAAGGTATGCTTATGAGTCTCTATCATGCTCCTTAACCCCTACACTGTTGCCCATGTCTCACTTAGATGTCCGCTACTGTCCCTAGGTTAAAAGAGGGTCTATTTGTGATTAGAGATAGTTACAGTGAAGAGACTGGCAACTAGACTTTGGATTCACAGGAATTTTAATTTTTACACAATTTTCCAATCTCCTCTTTTCGTACAAATCTCCAAAAATGAGGAAGGACCCCTAACAAAGAAAACAAAAAAGAAGCAGTTAGAAAAGTTCTAATTTTTAGTTTATATTTCCTTTTTTTTTACTTACCCTGATTCACTCTTTCCTGCTCTTTCAAACTCTCTCTGCATGTCTCCCTACGTTCTGCTGTCAACTGCTTCCATGTCAAGTCATTGGTAGATCTTCCAGGGTTGCCCTTTCATGAGTGTTTTAATGCAGTATATTTAAGTTTAGAGTGGCGATTTAACTGCCTCTTGCTAGAATTTTACTGTCAAGTCTACTGTTCCTTGTTTAGCGCCCTCCATCCCTTCCCCCTTGTTTGTTTCTTTACAGTCACAGCTTGGTGGTTTCATGATTCGGGCATGAATGCTGTCAACTGCCCTCATGGGCATGGGGTGACGCGGACTGTGGGTGGCTTTAGACGCTGCAGTCCAGAGGGTTCTTGGCGTATCTGGTAACTAATGCGTCCGCTGGTCTTAAGACAGCAGGTGATGGTATGTACAGTTGCTGGTTCATGAAATTAAACAACAAAGCTGTGGCCAATGCCTTACACCACATATAGATTGTGTTTGTGTTGGAGTTTTGGCCTATCTATTCTGGGTATTGATAGTAAAGAATGCAACCTTTGTTAGGATATATGTTATTATAGTTAGCATCATTTAATTAATGCAAGATTAGGCACAACTATTTTAATTTACGTGATAGATTATTTTTTAATTATATATTTGTTGATCGTGACTATTAAGTTGTGTATTTAATTAATGTATATTGTGTGGGAAATATTTTTCTACAATTTAAAGACTCCTAGCTTTAGAAGCAATATTTTATAATTGTTAAGCATTTTGACAGAAATTTCCCAAAAATGCCACAATATTATTTTTCCATTCTAAACATTTTGCTGTAAATTGACACCAATCTGTCATGGTGATTACATTTACAGGGAATTTATTCATAACCTAGTGATGATGTAAAGAAAGTCTGCAATGTCGGACAGCAGCCTTGTCCACCCATATCTACATAACAGCTGCATTTACATACAAATTGATATGGAAGTATTTTAGCTGAGTGAAGTTGATAAGAACATGTGAACTTAATCACGCTAGTTCACAGCTGATGCTGTCTAACTGATTTTGAATTCTCCTTTTAAAAATACCAATTTTTTATACAAAAATTATATTTTGACAGCCAATTCATGTCATTTTTATTGACCTACTTGACATGTCTAAAAACAGTTTTGACTAGCTCCATGCTTTATATATTGCTATGATATAGAGATACAGTGAAGGCATTTAAGTATGCATGGATTAGGGAAAGGGTTACCCTAATGAAAAGTTGAGGCCATGGACCATATGGTTCTGACATCACATTTCTAGCTTTTAGACCACAGGACCTAATGAAAGTTCTAAGTATTTCAGGTTTTTTAGAGTATTTTCAAATGGGGCTATTTGTTTGACCATGTGGCAAACATATGTGTATCTTTTTAATATTCATATATTACTTTATATTCTTTTTTTTTACGATCATAAGCCAAATATATGTTTTGGTTTTCCTAGCTATTTCTGTGTTTGTTCTGGGCATTCTCATTGTACAGACAAGCTAGCCCTCAGAGTGATAACTGTGCAGGCCCTGAAGGCTTCTCTCTTCTCCGTAGAATTATCTCTTCATAGGTTCCTCAAGGATTCTCATTTACCGCTGCAGTTATCTCTTAAGGTTCCCAGGATTTCAAACTAAATGGCAACAGAGAGTGTGACATTTAACAAACTTTTAACACTATCATGTAATATACCACCAGTGGACTGAGCAGAAAACTTGTTCATGTATCACAAGCATCATTTAAATAAAGTACATTACTTAAGTATATAGCACCTTAAATTAACTCAGCATTCACATTTACACAAATCATAGACATCATCGAATGAGCACGGTCTGTTAAGTCTGAAGCTTGTTAGTGTTCAGCTCAATAAATTATAACTATTTTTAACTGGATATCATGCAAAAATTATGTAGTCAGCAATGTTTAAATACAAAATGAAAATTCAGCAACTGCTAAATATATGTTCATCTCTATGTGATACGATTTTGCCTATTACTGAAGTGCCAAGATTTTTTTTTTGAGTTCATTATTTTGCATGGTAACATGGGATTTTCATTGTTTAGCATCATAAAAATCATATTAAACCATTAGTTTGATTGAACACATAAAGGTCATCAGAATAAATTGATTTTGGAGACTTGAAATGACAATTTCTGCTTGGAGGCACTATCCAGGCTGTGAGTTTCTAATGTTTTCCCCTTTAAGGTCAGAGTGATTACAGAAATTCTCTATGGATCCTGTTTTTAAAATTAATTTACATACATATATTATGAGGTTAAGAGAGGTTAAGAAAGCAATGTTCTGCACCAGTCTTACAATACAAAATACTTTAATTCCTAATATAGTTAGTACACCATAAGATCTTATGAGTAGACTAGAGATATTCAAAAGAATAATAATAACTAAGTTGTGGTTATGTTCAAAGCAATCCAAGGGCGCATCTAGAGCCTGACCTCGGGAGGGACACTAACACACATCCAGACACTTGCACTAATGCATGCACCCAGGCACTCACACAACAACACAACTAGACACTCAGCTCTAACACAAATTCAGAAACTCAGCACTAACACACACAGGCACGTGACACTGATATACACCCACACAAACATACCCATATACCGAAACTAACACAATCAGTGTAACACATATATTATCATACCCAAAGACACGTGTTCACACACTAAAATACTCTTATAGTCACACTAACATGGCCAAATACATGTTCATACTCTAAAATACCCACATGCACTCACTCAAAGAAGGGTGAACACACATCCCGGATTGCCCGGGACAGTCCCGCAATGGGACTTTAAGTCCCGGATTCCGCCCAGCCCAGTCCGGGACAATGCATTGTCCCAGAATTGAAGCGCTGATGCAGAGGAGAGAGAGGGGCGCCGAGTGGTTTTTGCTCATGAAGTTTTCATCTCGGTGCCCCTCTAGCTCGGTTGCGTTGCCAGCATGTCATGTCAGTGAAGCAGCACGCACCGGGCAGAGCAGAGAGAGAGAGGCCTCGTGCTCCCACTGCAGGACTTCTGGAAGGTAAGTGAACTACAAAGGAGGAAAAGGGTAGATAATAGGGATGGAAGGAGAGGGGGTAGATAATGAGAAGGGAGCGGGGGTAAATAATGAGAAGGGAGAAGGGTGTAGATTATGAGAAAGGGGGAGGGGTAGATACTAAGAAAGGGGGAGGGGTAGATGGTGAGAAAGGGGGTAGTAAGAATATTGAAATAAAGAGTATGATTGAGTGAGAATAAATGAATTAGTGTGTGGATAAATTGTGTGAACGAGGGAGAGAATGAATGAATTAATGTGTGGATGAATTGGCTGACTGAGGGAGTATGAATTGATGTGTGGATGGATTGTCTGAATGAGGGAGAGTATTAATTAGTGTGTGGATGAATTGTCTGAATGAGGGAGAGAATAAATGATTATGTGAATGAATTAGTGAGTGACTGTACAAGTGTTTGTGTGTATCATTGATGTATAATTGATTTGTGGAAAGGCAAAGATGGCACAAGCAGGGTGCTTGAGCCTTGGGGACCAAGATGGCGCAGGCAGGGTGTTTATGGGACAAAGATGGCATAGGACGGACTGTTTGGGGACAAAGTTAACTCATGCTGGGCTGTTTGTTCTGTTTGTTATCTGGGTGCTGGTCATGTTCTGTGTGGGCAGTGTGGATGACAGAGCTGGCTTTGGGGTGTGCAACCTGTGATCTATGCCTGTAATTTAGGGGGTTTTAGCTATACCTTTATTGCTGTTTCTATGTGTTTTTATCTATATCCTCAGTGCTGAGTTTACATGTGATTTCCAGTTGATTTGTACCTACAATGCTGGGCTTGTGTGTTCTGTTGATCTATATCTGCAATGCTACGTTTCCATACATTATTATTGTATACCTGCAAATACAGGATTTGTTTGTCTGATTCTATGCCTTCAATGCTGAGTTCACATGTGAATTTCAATTGATCTATACACCCAAAGCTGGGTTTGTGTGTTAATGTGCTTCATACGCTTCATAGTGTGTCCCTGAATGGCAGAAATAAAATGTGGTCATCCTAACCCAAAGACACATGTTTACACACCAACATACCCAGATACCCAGTGTGTGTGTGTATCTTAGTGTCTGTTTGGATATGTAAGCTAGTGTATGCATGTTAATGTCTAACACATCCAGGCACACACTAAAATGCATACACTAACTCACCCCCTCTGAATCCACCCATGAAGCAATCTTGATCTGAATCCCAAACTTGCAAATATTCCTTTACATTTTAATAGGTCAACAGAAAAAAAAGCAAATACAATGTTGTAGCCTCAGACGTCTCTTTACCTCAGTGAGCAGTAGTTGAGGAAAATATGCCTCACATGGGGTGATTCTAAAGTCTAAGATCATTTTATCTAATGTACCAGTTTTTCTGTAATTTTAAGCTTTGTCATACCCCTTGAATATATGTATTGTAAGAAGCGCTGTGTAAATTATTGGAGCTATATAAATAACAGATAATAATATTAATAAAAATAAGACTCCTCACATTAATAAAAAATACACTCCTCATGGATATTTTTATTATGTATATATATATTTTTTAAATTGCCAGTTAACATCAGGCCTCACCTCTGTGGTAGTGGGACATTCTTGTAATGACCTGTTACTTTCTCCGTTGCCCTTATATTTTCTGCTTGCAAGTAGGTCTATACTAGGCAGGTGTGTTAAAGTTGCTGTTATCGCTCTCACACTCTCTCATACTGGTCACTGGAAGTTCCACATGGCACCTTATGGTAAAGAACTCTCTGAAGATCTGAAAAAAAGAATTGTTGCTCTACATAAAGATGACCTAGGCTATAAGAAGATTGTCAAGACCCTGAAACTGAGCTGCAGCACGGAGGGCAAGACCATACAGCGGTTTCACAGCACAGGTTCAACTCAGAACAGGCCTCGCCATGGTCGACCAAAGAAGTTGAGTGCACATGCTCAGCTCATATCCAGAGGTTGTCTTTGCGAAATAGAAGTATGAGTGCTGCCAGCATTGCTGCAGAGGTTGAAGGGGTGGGGGGTCAGCCTGTCAGTGCTTAGACCATACGCTGCATCAAATTAGTCTGCATAGCTGTCGTCCCAGAAGGAAGCCTCTTCTAAAAATGATGCCCAAGAAAGCCCACAAACAGTTTGAAGACAAGCAGACTAAGGACATGGATTACTGGAACCAAGATAAACTTATTAGGTTCAGATGGTGTCAAGCGTATGTGGCAGCAACCAGGTGAGGAGTACAAAGACACGTGTGTCTTGGCTACAGTCAAACATGGTGGTGGGAGTGTCATGGTCTGGGCCTGCATGAGTGCTAATGGCACTGGGGAGCTACAGTTCATTGAGAGAACCATGAATGCCAACATGTACTGTGACATACTGAAGCAGAGCAGGATCCCCTCCCAACATGATAACTACCCCAAATGCACCTCTAAGACCCTTGCTAAAGAAGCTGAGGGTAAAGATGATGGACTGGGCAAGCATTTCTCCAGACCTAAACCCTATTAAGCATCTGCGGGGCATTCGCAAACGAAAGATGGAGGAGCGCAAGGTCTCTAACATCCACCAGCTCCGTGATGTCGTCATGGAAGAGGACTCCAGTGGCAACCTGTGTAGCTCTAGTGAACTCCATGTCCAAGAGGGTTAAGGCAGTGCTGGAAAATAATGGTGGCAACACAAAATATTGACACTTTGGGCCCAATTTGGACATTTCCACTTAGGGGTGTACTCACATGAGTTGTCACATGAAAAGATATAATAAAATATTTACAAAAATGTGAGGGGTGTACTCACTTTTGTGAGATACTGTGTATATATATATATATATATACATATTAGAATTGGCTTATATAAGACTAACAATTTATTAGACTAACAATGTAAGCTTTATGGAGCAGGAACCTCCTTTGTAAATGTATTCAGATTTTTTATTTACTAATATGTACATGACTATTGTAAACTATATATGACTATTACTTCAGCCCCTCCAAGTTAAGGCTAAATAACGTTACAATAATAGCAACAATTAAAATGAAATACTTTGTGTTTGTCATGCATTCTTTTTAGCTTTCTGGGCATTTTGAATGCTGTGGCTTCTGGTTAATATTCTAGCTTTAACACTGCCAATAAATGTGCCCCATTAACCTCACTAATGAGCTAATCAGCAGTGTAAAATCTGTGTAAAATCACAAAGAGTGTATGATAAATAGAAATGCTCTGAACTCTTCCCATATGAAGAGTGCTTTATTGCACTTATAAAAGTGGATCTGTCTTTTCCCTCTAAGTGTAATTTGTAACTAGGGTACACAGCAGTGTACCCTGATAAGAAAAAGGTTACATTAAACGGATGATTACTTAAAATGATTACTTAAGAATAAGAAGGTATAGAGTTGTATTGTGTTAGCCATAGAAAGAGAGAGAACACATTTGGTGAAGATGATACCTTTATTGGCTAACCCAAGAATAATGGATTGCAAGCTTTTAGGACTATCTAGGTCACTTCTTCGGGCATACTATAGACTAGAAGCCAGAATTGCTACAGTAACATGCAGAAAGTCACAGTCTCTGTGAATTGAGATTATTTATGCCTTGTTAGCATGTTGGTGTGAAATGTAGCATTTGGCATGAGCGGTCTCTTTCAGTATTGTTGTAATGTGAAGTGTGTATAAAATTGATTGTATTGGCTAGTTTGACAAATTCTTTATCGTGATTTAGGCTAGAAATAAGAGTGTTGACAAATTTAATTAATATTGTGACCCTCAGATTGTTGAAACTTGGTTTGTTCGGGCAGAACTTGTCTCCCACATGTGTCGTTTTTATGTTGACATAATGGGGCAGCTAACACACATTATGAGATATACTTCACTCCAGTTTATAAAATTTGCTCTTTATTATAAGAATGGGAACCAATAATGCCCACATATTGCTGGCCATAGCTAGAAGCAGATGGATATTTGGGAATCTAGAACAACCTGTTTATAATATAAAGTCACTACCTAAAAAGGTTAAAAAGCAAGCCATACATTATACATATCCCATGGGAACAGCCATTTTATCTTCTTGTAACAGGTTCTTAGGATTTGCATGATCAGCGACTTAGCCTAGATCTAGGGTTGTAGACCACAGCTCTCAATGGGTTGGTTGGAGAAAACAAAAGCTTTACTCTGAAACTGGGCCATTTGTCCAATGGAGGTTTATGGATGTTTATGCAGACCTCAGTAGTATTGTTTTTGTGTGATGTCTTATCTGCACGTGAAATTATAGAGTTATGGAGGAGGTGGGCCAGGGCTAGAACAGCAACCCACATAAATAGAGAACTGGATTCAAAAATTATAAGTAGAGCGCAAAGGATCAAGCAAGAATTGTATGTCTTCCTTACCGTATTTTCGAAAAATGTGTGGTCTAAAAACTGGGTGCGTCTTATACAATGATTGTAGATTGCAGTTACTATAGTACTTCCCAGTACCTCCCTGCAGTCACACTGCTGATTGGTCCCGCCCCTTTCTGACTGATAGCATCCATATGGTTCAGACAGCAACTCATTTAACAGTAAGTATAAAATGTATATTTGGGCTGCTGAAAGTTAGGGGAGGTGGGGGTTAATTTAGGGCCAGTTATGGTTGATAGGGTCTTTAGGGTTAATTTAGGGCTGGTTATGGTTAATGGGGTGTTTAGGGTTAATTTAGGGGCAGTTATGGTAAATGGGGCCTTTAGGGTTAATTTAGTGGTAGTTATGGTTGATGGGGGCTTTAGGGTTAATTTAGGGGCAGTTATGGTTGATGGGATCTTTAGGTTTAATTTAGGGGCAGTGGATGGGAGTGATGAGGATGAATATGAATTTTGTGATAATACATTATTTAAAATACGGTAGTTTGTTTTTTTATTAAGCAAATATAGTGTCCTAAGCTTGATCCTTGACCACTCACCCTAGTTACATCATTTTACTACAATTCAGTAAGGGATTGTCAGCTAAATTTATCAATACCCAGGAATGTTTTACTTAACCTAACCAACAATAAGGGGGTAAGCTAATTTTGTAATCACCAAACTTCATTTACCCCTCAAATTGCTTTTTGAAGATGGCCAACTACAGAGAATAGAGAGAATGCCAAACTAAAATTAGGGGACTTATATCCTTGCTATGAGATAGATCATTTTACAATTAAAAATGCCAGATTACCTGGATATAAAAAAGATACAAAGGCAAGGCAGAAAAGTTGTGATCAAAAGACATTGTAATATCCAGAAACCGGGTGGCCTAGTATTAAAAGCTCCATCCTATTTGTATATGAGATTTTGTTTTCTTCTCTTTTATTATTTTTATAATTAATCCTCATGACAAATAGAATATAAAGGGTACTGTAAACATCGATTAAAGAACTATTTTAGGACACTAATAATTGTGAGGGTTATTCTTAATGTTTATGTATTAAGAGAAGATAAAGATTTGTAATTATAATTGCTTGTACTGTAAACTTTCCCATCAACATTGCAAGACAGCTAAACAAATTATAAGATAAAAAGTTAATTAGTAAAGCAGAAATGCATTATTATGAAGTGGTATCATCTCTTCACTATTTAAGTGCCAACCATACACTGAGATATGTGGCAAGCTAAGTTCATTTCATAATGTAAATCAAATTCGGTAAAATAGAACTGCAACTCTCTCTTTAATGTATTAAGTATAGAAACATCAATAGGGTTTAATGAAGAAATTGAGGCATTTCCATTGAAAAAAGGAGACATTTACCAATAATAATTTTAGTCTGTATGTACTCATATTTTGATATGTTTTGGAAATTGAGTAAATTGAATGCTTTATTTATAGATATTGCATCTACAAGAATCACGTTTACATGTAAAGAGGTCTGGGATTCCAATACTGGTGCCCCTAATCATTAGACATAAAACACGTGAACGTTTTTATAGGGGAGCAGGAGGGGGAAATGATGAGCAGAAAATAAATATGAGGCGGAGAAGGGTCAATGTTAATGAGTTTAGGAAAGTGTCATTGTCACTTTTCCTACTGGTGTATGGGAACCTGATATTATTAGTGAAATAAGAGACCTTAATGAAACAACTATTTTGTCAGGTTAATAGCTAATTCCAAAGGTTATTGGATCTGCACCTCCAAAAAAGAGAATTTAGATTTTAGGGTTGTGCGTGGACAGGGCCGGCCCAAGGCTTAATGCCGCCTGGGGCGAAGTTTAAAATGACGCCCCCCCTGCCGGGGGGGTGTAATTTTAAACTTCGCCGACACCATTATCTTACCCCCCCCCCGTACTTACCTTTAAAGAGTCCTGCGGCGAGTCCCCCTGCTCTGCCACGATGCCGGCTTGTAATGCTGAGCGCCGGAAATTGACGTCACTTCTGGCGCTCAGTATTACAAGCCGGCACCGAGACCGAGCTAGAGGGCTCGCAGAGGAGATAGAGGGGCACCGAGCGGGTAAGAGAAAACCACCCGGCGCCCCTCTCTCTCCTCCGCTTCAGAAAAGGCCCTGTGCGTGGAAGCAATTTACATGACCGCCTCTCACTCACTTTACAATGACCTTTGCTAGATTGTAAGCTCGCAAGAGCAGGGCCCTCTTCTCCTTTGCACCAGTTTGTCATTGTATGTGTTTATAAATTGTTCTAATGAATGTAACAGCGCTGCGGAATCGGATGGCACTTTATAAATAAATGTAATGTCCATGTGCTGAATTGTGTTGTGTTGATCCAAGAGACACACCACTGTATTATTTTGTGTTACAAACATTCATGTCAAAATTATTGTAATGAACATATTGTAACAATGTTACTGAAAATTCTAAAACTACTTTAATAGGTAGTCTTCCAATGAAATGGCTGTTGTACTACTACTGGTAGTAAAAATATATTTGAATTGAATTTAATTGTGGGGGGTGCAATTTATTTCTACTACTAATGTTAATTGGCTAGTGAATTTGGCTTTTTTTCACATTGTTATCCAGCTTCTAAACACACACAGTTTGTGCTTGTGAATGAACCCCATTATATTGTGTGTGACAGAATGACCTGTCATACAGGCAGGGCCGGCCCTACAATAGGGCAGACTGGGGCAATTGCCCCAGGCGGCACTTTAGAAGGGGCGGCACTTTGCCGCCCC
>VKOC01033724.1:0-12323 GCA_009364415.1 Spea multiplicata | reverse complement strand
ATTAACCATAACTGCCCCTAAATTAACCCCCACCTCCCCTAACTTTCAGTAGCCCAAATATTAATATATATATATATATACATACACACATATACTTACAGTTAGATGAGTGTCACAGCCATGTGGTTCTGGCCTGGAGAAGGAAGGGGCGGGGCCAGTTGTCACGGTGATTACAGGGAGGGGGAGTAAGTAGGAGCTGCTGCTGTGAGACGGTGAGTCAGTGAAACGGATTATATAATGAGGGGGATTTTTCAGAGCGTTTGCTCTGAAAAAACCCTCATTTTATAATCGATTCAACTAATCGATAATGAAATTCGTTGGCAACGAATTTCATTATCGATTATTATCGTTTTTATCGATTAGTTGTTGCAGCCCTAAATATTTTGCATGTCATGAACAATATTTCTTTAAAAACTTTTGTCTGTATACACCCATATGTTTGATACAGAGCAATGCGGGATATAACAGAAATTTGGGAGGAAAAAGTGTAAAAATGGAAACATTGCCATGACACGATTGTCGGCATCTTTTTGAAGAATTCAAATCCGTTTGAAAAGAAGAATTCAAATGCAATTGCTGTGCAATTAGACTCACCAGTGATGCATTGTCAGTGCTTACATGGTTTGAATTAACCAATCAACGATGGCTTCAGTGCTCAGGCCACTTTTATGCCCTCTTCCTTATTCACAACAGTAAAGACCGTCCAAGATCATCAGAAACCGTATTATCACCAAACATGAGAATTCTAAAGGGTACAAGGCCATCTCTTTTTCAACAGTTTGTAATGCTCTAATGTGTGATGTTTGCTGCTCATGAACTTCCCAGGACATGGTGACAGTTCTTTTGAGGTCAGAACAAACACCCTTACTGCTGTTAAATATAGTGGAGAAACCGTAATGATGATGATGATGGGCTGCTTTTCTGTTTCTGGTACTGGGAGACCTTGAACGTATTAAGAGAATAAAGAAATCAGAGGATTACCAAGGCATTGGAAGGTGAAATACGCTACCCAGTGTCACAAAACCAGATATTGGTTGAAGTTAATGGGCCCTCCAGCAGGACAATGATCACATCTGAAAACACAAAGGAATGTCGGATCTCAATCTGATTGAAAACTTTTGGAAGGAGCTCAAATAGCTCATTTGTTGGCAATGGCAAAAAATAAATTTTGGACATCGCAGATAATACAAAGTTGTTACTTTTGCAGTTATCTCTGAAGTTATTCTACACGTTGTGGAAAATATTCGAGTCCCGATAATGTGCACCATAGCTGTATGTGTTAGTGTGACTCACACCCAGGTAAATTGCAAACAGTTTCATGCAATACCACAGTGGAACCGTCTTTTTAATATACTCAGTAATATTATTCAAATGCTACATGTTACTGCATTCAAGACATTAATACAGTGAGTCATTTGATCAACATAACCGCCTGGTAACACCCACGTGTGATAAATGAAACCATTCAAAAGTGCTAAATCATGCTTTGTTCCAGAAGGACACGGGCATTTCAATATATGTTCTAGCAGTGGTTGGTGTTCCCTAGGCCATTACACATCCTGGGCTAGTTGCGTTAAAGTAACAGTGGGCTTTGGGTACATTGTCGGGAGTACGCAATTTTTGTACGTGTGCCCCGTCTGATGGTAAAGGGGCAGTGTGTCGCCTATAAACACGAATCGGTTTATAGTACAAGCAGTTACTGTTTACCGAGAGGCCGGCAGCATTGGGTGGCATGTGTTCTAATAAAAGTTCTGTACTGAAAAGCTACAACACACTTTGTGTGTATCTCAGCTCTGTAAAAGGAGTTGTTATATACACACACCTTAGTCATTTTATTTATTTTAAATGATTTAACCCCCTGTGTTCTAATGTGTTGTCCTCCAGGGATTAAGTGGTTAAAAAAAAACCTGTATTGCCACTGAAGCTGTCTGTTCTGGGAACATAATTTCTGTGATGAAGAAGCTGTTGCCTTCACACTTTTAGCATAAATAAACTCATAAAGCAAAACTACCTACTGATTGTATATTATGTATGATTGTATTATTCAGAATAACTTCTTTACATGTAACAGAAGAAACCAGCCTCCGACCAATGTATAGGTATTCTACACAATGAAATTAGGCAATTGTTGAGATATTTAACAGAGTGTATCTTAGTGATTATTGTTGCTATAGCAACTGCATCCCAGACTGGATGTGACATATAACGTGAACAATTCAATTGCAAAACAAAACAAAATGGAAAAAAACTCGCAATAACCTGGTTGCATAAGTGTTCACACCCTTAAACTAATACTTTGTTGAAGCACCTTTTGATTTTATCACAGCAATCAGTCTTTGGGTGGGAGTCTATTAGCATGGCACATCTTGACGTGGCAAAATTTGCTCTAAATCTGTCAGATTGCGAGGACATCTCCTGTGCACGGCCCTCTTCAGATCACCCCACAGATGTTCAATTGGATACAGGTCAAAACGTTAATCTTCTTCTGGTGAAGCCATGCTTTTGTGGATTTGGATGTGTGCTTTGGGACGTTGCCGTGCTGAAAGGTGAACTTCGTCTTCATCTTCCTAACGGACGCCTGAAAGTTTTGTGCCAAAATTGGAACTGTCCACAATTTCCTCCACCCTAAGGCCACGGGTTCCAGCTGAAGAAAAACAGCCCCAAAGCGTGATGCTGCCACTACCATGCTTCACTGTGGGTATGGTGTTCTTTGGGCGATGTGCTGTTCAAACCTATGTTTTGTAATAATGGCCAAAAAATTTGACCTTGGTTTCATCAGACCATAAGTTTCCCACCTGCTTTTGGGGGACTTGATGTTTTTGGCTTGGTTGTTTTTCTGTGTAAGAAAAGGCTTCCGTCTTGCCACTCCATACCCCGTAGCCAATTCATATGAAGAATATGAGATTGTTGTCACGTGCAGCACATAGCCAGTACTTGCCAGAAATCCTTGCAGATCCTTTAATGTTGCAGTAGGCCTCTTGTAGTCCTCCCTGACCTGTTTTCTTCTCGTCTTCATCAATTTTGGAGCGACGTCCTGCTCTTGGTAATGTGTCTATTATGCCATATTGTCTCCATTTGATAACGACTGTCTTCACTGTGTTCCGTGGTATATCTAATGCTTTGGAAATTCTTTTGTACCCTTCTCCTGACTGATATCTTTCAACAATGAGATCCCTCTGATGCTTTGGAAGCTCTCTGCCGACCATGGCTTCTGCTCTGAGATGCAACTAAGCAAATGTCAGGTAAATCCTACTAGAACAGCTGCACTTTATTTGTAATTAATCAGTCACTTTAAATGATGGCAGGTGTGTAATGACTTCTATTTAACATGAGTTTGAATGTGATTGGTTAATTCTGAGCACATCCACAGCCCCAGATATAAGAGGGTGTGCACACTTAAGCAACCAGGTTATTTTAATTTTTTTTTTTTAAATTTCACTCAAAGATTTAATTTTGTTTTGCAATTAAATTGTTCACGTTATAGTTCACATTAAAGGTGGAAAAAGTGCTGACATGATTTATCTTTGTCTCATTCTTTAAAATCACAAGAACCTGGCATTTTAGCTGGGGTTAATTTCCACTGTAGTGTTAAGTGTATATATGTTGACCCATTGACTTATTTACCTTGGACTCTGCCCGAAGCCTACCCGTCCACCCTTGCTGCAAAAGTTGGGGTATGGTGTTCTCTTTCTTTGTTCTGTGATTTAAATGAAGCACCTTTTAATGCAGACTGTGCCAGCTAAGCACAGCCTCCATGGTGTAAATGGGCAGGCCAGACATTACTACCCAATGGAGGCTTACTGGGGAGCAATCTGCCCTTCTCGTGTGTTCTGTTTTATACTCAAATTGCCCCCCCACATGGGCTTCCCCCTTTAAAGAGGACATATCATTAGTATACATTAAATCATTTCTCAAAGCTAGATATGTCCTTTGTTATTGCATCTGCGGCAGAATTAGCATTATGTAATCAATCTCCTGTCCTTGAGTTATCTCCAAGTGTGAGAGAGCAATTCAATAGAGAAGAGGCATTGTAATACATAGATTTACTTCTTTTCATCTGCAAACTTTTACATAGGTTTATGTGGTGGGCTGAACTGAAAAATATAAGATTTGAGGAATCTTAAAAAAAGGTACTTAAAAAGACGCCATGCTCATGTGGATATATATTTAAACGTCCACTATATGACTGATGGAGTGATTGAAGCAGTTAGTGGTTTATTTGGTTTTTTTTATTTTTTTTCTTGCTATACTGTGATTGACTCCAACTCCAAGCCGCTCCTCAGAATGGAGCTTTGATTTCAAACATGCCTGTGCTTTTGTTCTGTTTGTTTTTGCCATTCTTCTTCTCCTTTATTTTGTTAACGTGATACTTCTAAAGCAGCAAGGAGTGATCTCTATGTGAGCTTCTTTAATACATATTCTGTTTCTAGGCTCTCCCATTAGCAAGAATTAGTTGTTCTTTCTTGCAGTGTTTGCATATTGATCTTCTAATATACAGAATCAGAGGTATGCTAATTGTAGATGTTTATATTCCGAGAGAAACAGCTTTCATACTGAAGCTTCCTATTCCAGTTTGTACCCTGTAGTCTGGCATAGTCTAAGATTTCTCTGCTTATACAAAAGTGCTTATCAAAATGTAGACGGGTTCCAGCCATTGGGTACCCTAAATGCAGCATTAGAAAAAACATTCACAACACTATTAAATGCCTTAAACTGTCCCGGAAATAGAGGACGATTTTGCCCTATTCATAATTTTTGATGCTTTTCACTCATTTTTATTCTGTATTCTTTAATCTAGCACCATATTTCACATCGCTGCACAACGTTTAATCACATCAACATAGATGCTTTAAAAAGGCACTCCAATCACCATTTAGACTTTCACACATACTATAGTGCAATGTCACCTTTAAACCAAGATACGCTATTTGGTCAAAAGTATTGGGACACCTGACCATTACAACAGGGACTTTTATGACATCACATTCTAAATACAGACATTAATATGTAGTTGCCCCCCCCTTTGAAGCTGTAACAACTTCCACTCTTTTGCACATTCACCCAGTGGAGCATTTGTGAGGTCAGGCACTGATGTTGGACAAGAAAGCTTGGGTCACAATCCACATTCCAGTTCACCCCAAAGGTGTTCGAATGGATTGATGTCAGGGCTCTGTGAAGGCCAGTCAATTATTGTCATTTGACGCAAAAGCAGGCACTGGTAGTCTGTTGCCATAGATGATTGGAGGAGCAGACTACTTAAATATTAAAATACTCTAGGCTTCACTTGTAAGGCAACAAAAACTAAAGCTCTGGTGTTGCGTTTATTTTAGCTGCTTAACGTGGCCAGTCACTGGTAAGAAAGATCTGTTAAAATTGATGGAATTGCTCTGTGAGCATGTGCACAGGTGTCTTGTTAGATGCCCTAGAGCTGTAATGCGAGTCACAGTGTGCACACTGGTAGGTAGGCAGTATTAGGACTGAATGCATCTCCTCCAAGCCAAGTAGCTGAGGGACAGGAATCGGCGCAGATGCATAGAGGGGATTTATCACAATTCCTCCATTTATTTACACTAGTTGGGAAATACAGAATGGACAAACGTATTGGGACGCCAGGCCATCACACCAGCAGGGACTTTAATGACATCGCATTCCCCTTCAGCATACAAAGACCGTGCTTCCAACTTCCCGGTTTGGGAAGGCCCTTTTCTATTCCATAATAGCCGTTCTTTGAGTTTGGTGCTGAAGTACTGGACTGGCCTTCACAGAGCCCTGACATCAATCCATTAGAACACCTTTGGGGTGAACTGGAATGTAGATTGTGACCCAAGCCTTCTTGTCTCTACTGGGTGAATGTGCAAAAGAGTGGAAGTTGTTACAGCTTCAAAGGGAGGGAGGGACTACATATTAATGTCTATTTAGAATGTGATGTCATAAAAGTCCCTGTTGGTGTAATGGTCAGGTGTCCGAATACTTTGACCAAATAGCGTATCTTGGTTTAAAGGTGACGTTGCACTATAGTATGTGTGAAAGTCTGGTGATCGGAGTGCCTTTTTTTGTACAGCGATGTGAAATATGGTGCTAGATTAAAGAATACAGAATATAAATGAGGGAAAAGCATTACGTAAGATAGCTACATTTTCTTAACAAGCTTATGACTACAGTTTTAATTACTTTTTAATTAAGTGAAATGACGCTTTTTTTTTTTTTTTTTTTTTAAGTTGGCATGCAATTTCAGTGGTTACTTTTTATATAAGTGGAACGTGTGCTAGCCTGGGCCTCCCTGACGCAGTATAATGTACTTCCAACATATTACCAATCATCCTGCATTTATCGAGTTAAGCTCCTGGAAATATAGTTCTGTTTATTTTTCCTAAACATGCATTCCAGGCAGATTTCCCTTTTGCACATTATTTGGCACATCACACACGCTGCTCCAATAAATCCTTTCTTAATTAAAGTTCAGCCGAAGTTTCCATCTCCTCCCCGTTCTCATCGGACAGATATTTAATCAGCGACTCTTTCCAATCTGCCTGTGGCTGATGTGAACGTATTTTTGTGAAATGTTCAGACGTGGAGTAGAATACGGTACAATTAGTGGAACGGGTTGCTTGACATCGCCGCACGTTACCTTTTCTTGTGTGGGTGTAGCAATTTCTACGTGTCTATAAGATTTATCGAAGCACAATGAAATCCACTATATTCTGCAACAAAGACTTAAATATTTCTGTGGGAGTTGCTTGGTCAAATGACCTCTTTCTTGACTTTGCAGCACCGAAAATCCTTATTAAAATTGTGGAACAAATTGATCTGAAAGCCTTTTTGCGGATCTAAAATTCTTTATTTTTCTAAGATGGAAGCTGGGCTGACACTGAGTCTGCTGTGCAAAAGGGGATTGCGGTAAATCGAAGATTTGAAGCCGTCTTCATCTGTGTGATTTGATCTATACATGGTGTCTGTGTCAGCATACATGGCCACTGTTGATAGAAAATCAATGAGAAATGTCATATCGCTCTTGTTCTGAGCCCCTACATTCTGTTTGAACTTCCTAGCTTTCCATGGCTCATGCAGACAGACTTGTGTATTGCTTATTCTTAAATTCGTGTATATAAAGAGATCTGTGCTGTGGAAATCATGCCGTAGAGCAGGGCTTGACAAATTTGTTGTGACTCTAGGCGCCAGCTAAAAAAGTTAGGAGCCAGGATTTTTTTTAAACTAACAGTTGGTCAGAAGTATCTCCAGAAGGATATAGAAATGTTGGAGAAAGTTCAGAGAAGGGCTACTAAAATGGTTTATGGATTACAAGATAAACCTTACCAGGACAGGTTAAAGGATCTTAACCTATATAGCCTGGAAAAAAGACGGGACAGGGGGGATATAATAGAAACATTTAAATACTTAAAGGGAATAAACAAGGTAAAGGAAGAAAGTTTATTTAAAAGGAGAAATACTACCACAACAAGAGGACATAGCCATAAGCTAGAGGGGCAAAGGTTTAAAGGTAACATCAGGAAATATTACTTTACGGAAAGGGTAGTGGACGCATGGAATAGCCTTGGAGCAGAAGTGGTAGATGTTAATACAGTAAAGGCATTTAACCAGGCATGGGATAGGCATAAGGCCAAGCTAGATATAGGATAAGGGCAGGTACTAAAGGAAAGTACTCAGAGGTTGGGCCTACTGGTTCTTATCTGCCGTCACTTTCTATGTTTCTAAGTGATCTGATCATCATCAGCCCACTTACTAAACTCACAGCGTTTGACCTGGAAGCACCCTGGACTTTCAGGTCAGAGCTTGTTTGTTTGTTTATTTTATTTTTTAACTCTTTCAATGCTGATGTTCCATTGGAGCACAGCATTGACTGATATTTAGTCCCCACAAGCTTGTGGGGACAAATGTTAACCCCTGCAATGCCACGAATGTGTCATACACAATTCTGGCATTGAAGGGGTTAACGCTGCAATGTCGCTTTCATGGAGCGATCAGGCAGCAGGGGAGGGCTGGGGCTGGTCTCCACACTCATGTGGAGACCGAAGAACCCTCTTCCCCTGTCCCTGAAGCTGAGACGCAATTGCTGGTCTTTGATGACTCTTATAGGCTTCCATGCCTACAGGAGTCATTAATGGGCTTGTGGGGGCTCGTTTTTGCTGTTGCTGGTCTGCCTTGGTTTCCATGCAGACAACCAGCAGCAAAGCCCCGTACAAAACGGGAATTAACCCCTAAAATGCGGCATTGAAGGGGTTAACGCTGCACTGACGCTCTCATGGAGCGATCAGGCAGCTGGGGGGGTGTTGGGTCACACACTCAACACTCAACCCCCTTCCCTGAAGCTGCCTGTGGCAGCTGAAAACACGATTGCAGGTCTTCCTGCAACCGTGTTTTCAGCCTACAGGATCACTCCGTGGGAGTGATCACAGGCTCCAGGGCGGGCTCGGAGTGGCAGTGCAGGAGTCTGGGCAGACAGCAGCAGCGCCCCCGCGTGGCGGAGTTTTTCGGGTATTTAAAAGGCTGACAAACACCTAGGCGCCAGGGCAAAATGCTCAGTCGCCATGGCGACCTGGCGCCTGGGATTTGTCGAGCCCTGCCGTAGAGCACATGGCTTCATTTTAAACTACTTCATAATAAAATGTATATTGTTGGAATTTAGTAATGTATAGTGGAGTTGAAAGCTCTTCTGTCAACCCACCATTAAATCAATATTGGTTTCATCTTCCATGCACTTCATCATTGAGTTGCAGCTAATAGCTTTAAACTAATATATGAACTCAAATACAAATGGCCACAAATGAGCAACCAATAGCTAGCTACATGGTTTGGTTACAAAGCAACGCACAATATCTGCTTTGTTTATCTACACATAAACATACAGTGACACACCTGCATCAAGACAGGCAAATATGTGTCTCATTCTTCAGAAGGGCAGCTTAAGTTATTGTTCTGCGAGACGATTATAGCATCGGTATCTATATTAGTCATATGGTTTCCATCCGGCTTGATCACGTGATAGAAGAAGTGAAGGTATGGTTTGCTCAGTGACTTTGCTCCGCATTCATATGTAATGGTCGATTAGAAAAAGGTAATCAAGTTATGAACAGATTATCTGCTCAGGACATATTTAGTTCTGCAACAGAGGAGATTAGCGTGTGATGGAACAGTGTTTAGGATTTGCAGATTGCATGTTCACCTTGATCCGTTGTTCTGTATGGCCAGATCCATGTCTTGCTTTCTCCCCTTTCCAGCACCATAAGGGTTAGTAATATTTAGATCCTGTTTTGCTGTGTTTCCGTTTAACAAACATCAATAGCTTAGTCTTCCCCATTAATTCTGTGTGTGTGTCTATAGCTATATGAATACCCACACACACACACACGCATATTTTCCTTCTGGTTTTCTAATCGTTCTATTAAGCACTTATCGCATGTTCTTGTAAATAACTATTTGGGGCACAAACCGTAAGCGCTAGCAATTTTTGACATATTTTCAGAATAAAATGTAAATGCTCAGTGACGCGTGATTTTGATTATCAGAACTCCATTTAGAGGAATTTAACATTTGCCTGGACTTCAGCCCTTGAGGAGGCAGGGTGTGAACCACTGATAAGTGTTTTTGGTGTTCTTAAGGTTTATAGAGGGGCTCATGCTTTATTGCCTATGTTTTGAAAGGGCTCCTTGTTTGTTGTTTAGGAAGCATGTCTCCACCTACCATAATTCTAATTTACACTTTATGGTCCGGTCATTTATATTTAGTTTCTGTCTCACTTTGAAATGCATGATGAGGCTTGAATTTGTCCTAGAAAGTGCATTGTTGAGAGAGTGGGGAAAAAAAGCCATCAATCAGGCTTTGGCATGTACATTCAAAACAACTGATTTCTTCCACAAGGGTAGCCTCATTCTTCTTGGCATATGTTATGACTAACTTGGACTGAGTTGTCGCCTTTTCTGGAAAATAGCCATTTTATTTCTTTCATGGGTTATCGGTGAGCTAAAGCTTTTTTTCCACTGGTTGGGTGCTTCCTCGTTAATGTTTTTATGCTTATGTGGATTCTTGGCATGAAATATTGCAGTTTTCCTGTTTAGCCAATTCCATCCAAGCGTCAAAGTGCAAATTTGATGTCAAGGGGTTCGTTTCCAACTAGGCGTTTACACGAATTTGCTGCTTTCAGCGGGTAACACTTTTTGTGGCCTCCTTTGAACTTTTGATACTGTAAAAGGGAAGCAAATGTAAATGAGAACAGGCTGATTTTACAGGTTGTCATAAATCAGTTAAATATGGGATTTCCTCCTTGTAAACAGATTACTAAACTGCCAATTAGCCCCAAGGCCTTTCTATGCTCTTCATGCTTGTACATCGAGGGCATGTGTCTGCCCACCTTTCTGTATGTAATCTAACAAGATGTTCAGCACAGCGGAAACATGTCTTCATCTTGACAAGAGGTTACAGTACGAATTACCGGAAGCCAAGAGATCACATAAAATATTTAATCTCAAACCTGCTTTCGCTATAAGATAGTTTAAAGGCTCACTCATAAACCAGCTGTCGCATGCGAGAGCTATGGCTGACACAGTGGGGAGAGGGTGAGGGTGAAAGGGTTAAAGGCACCGGATTCCAGGTTACCTGATGCTATTGCAAGCAACCACCAAGTTAACCCCTGAAATCACTCCAGTACTACAATTTGCTGCCATTTTTTGATGTCTTACGTTACCCCAAGAAAAATGAATTTTTTGGTGATCACCTTAATAATCAAATGTATGTGATTAACCTTTTTGTAACATGTTCTGCCTGAGCTTTCTTCAGAGTTTTGAGAACAAAGACCAGAGCTGATTAATTGAAAACTTAATCTGAAAAATCAGTGCTATGTACAAAAATATAGAAATAAAAGTTACAACTGAATTGTGCATGGCCTTTTAGCCCTCAAACAACCCAGCAAACCTAAACATGGGTGGTATCACTGTCCTCGGGGAATGTTGCTCAACATATATTGGTGTGTGTGTGTAACAACAACAATATGACTTCCACAAACTTTGACAAAGACTGGTGGTAGAGTTATTGTAGATGTGTAGGAAAAGAAGGTACCAGCACTTGAAATATCATGGGGTGTTTTTAAAAATGTATGGTTTGATGTAGATAATAGAATTGGCTGGGCTCAAAACATGGTTTTGAAATAGCAATACGCTACCTGTACTTATTGTTCTATAGCTTGCATAAAAAACATAACATAACTTTGGGTATTTCTAAATTTAGGACAAACGTTCTGTTTAGCAGGTTTTAGAAAAAACAATACATAATTTGTGTGGGTACTAGGGCTGCAACAACTAATCGATAAAATCGATAATGAAAATTGTCGACTAATTTCATTATCGATTAGTTGAATCGATTTTTATAATGTGTTTATGACTCACAGCAGCAGTTCCTACTTACAGTCCCTCCCTGCAGTCACTGCTGGAGAAAAAGGAGTGGGGCCAATCAACAGTGACTGCAGGGAGGGGCAGGTAGAAAGGGGGTGGAGTCAAACGGCTGATTGGTCCCGCCCATTTCCTATAGCGGCCACTCTACATGGCTCAGGAACTCATCTGAGTATAAAAGTAATATTTGGGTTGCTAAATGTTAGGGCAGGTGGGGGTTCATTTAGGGCAGTTATGGTTAATGGGGTGTTTAAGGTTAGTTCAGGGGCAGTTGTGGGTGGTGGGGTCTTCAGGGTTAATTTAGGGGCAGTTTGTGGTTGATAGGGTCTTCAAGGGTTAATTAAGGGGCAGTTGTGGATGGTGGGGTCTTTAGGGTTAATTTAGGGGCAGTTGTGGTTGATGGGGTGTTTAGGGTTAATTTAGGGACAGTTATAATTAATGGGATGTTTAGGGTTAATTTAGGGACAGTTATGGTTAATGGGGTGTTTAAGGTTAGTTTAGGGGCAGTTGTGGGTGGTGGGGTCTTCAGGGTTTATTTAGGGGCAGTTGTGGTTGATGGGGTCTTCAGGGTTAATTAAGGGCAGTTTGTGGATGGTGGGGTCTTTCAAGGGTTTAATTTAGGGGGCGAGTTGTGGTTGAATGGGTGTTTAGGGTTAATTTAGGGGCAGTTATGGTTAATGGGGTCTTTTCTTCAGGGTTAATTTAATGATGAGGACTGAGGGTTAATTTAATAAAGTTAACCTAAGGTTAGAGGTAAGGGGGGGGGGCAGACTGAGGGGAATCTGAATCCTGGGGGCAATGATGATTAACCCTGTATTTATTTATAAAAATATTGTGTCTGTGAACGAGTCTGCAAATCTATGAGTGCACTATGGGATGTCAGCCAGGCATATGGCTGGGAGGGCAGTGTGGCAAGCCTGGGCT
>VKOC01033720.1:0-11457 GCA_009364415.1 Spea multiplicata | reverse complement strand
ATCTAGCACAGCAAATTCTAGAAGAAAAGGGAAGTTTAAAAAGAGGAACAGGTAACCAGATTATCTGCTTTAATGAAACAGAAAAATATTATGGGGAATAAAAACAGGAATTGTATGTTTTTGCTATTGAAATGTGTAAAATTAGTTTACTACAAGTCTGGGGTACCACTGGAACTAAAATGTTATGTTTAACTGGAGGACTACAGGTCAGAGACAGTCCATAGTGGATCATGTCCAACCATGATTTTGGCAGATAAGAACCATTTGGCACATCTAGTCTGCCAATTTTCCCTGTTGTAAAGACAACATATATTTATACCTGAGAAATCGCCGCTTCTCCTGGTCACTGTGGGGGGCACTCAGGGTCCTGGGAACGGAATTGCGACACACCCCACTACACGCCCCAAAATTGCTGTTTTTCCTGCAAAGTCAGCGGGACTGCCTGCAACATCAGTAGGACCATCCACTGACGGTGGGACCTCCCACAAGGGGGACTTCGGGCAGCCGAAGCCAGAGAGTTGTATTGCACCTGTGTATATGGAGTGATCAATAGAATTCTGACAACTCTGACAAAGATCACTTCTGATAACCTATTACACATCTCATAGCTCATAGATGTGAAAGTACAGATATGTTAATTTACCACAACAGTAAAAATGTATCATAGGTCTTTTCCAAATATTTGTGTTGCCTAATATAAGCCAAGGACATACAACTTCTTGCACTGTGAGCTGGTTGTCTGACAAGAGATTCCTAATCCATGATAGCTGACCTTGCCCATTGTTAAAAACTCACATTATTTACTGTATAGAAAATACATTCCCTACTTTGTGATCGCTACCTTGAATTCAAAAGCGATATACGAAGCACACTAAAGTAACATTTACCCATTGTAGTAGTTACATGCAGAGGCGTAACTACAGCGGTCACAGCAGTAACAACTGTGATGGGAACCGTGCCTTTAGGGGGCCTGGGGCGTACTAGTTCATAATTGTTTAGAAAGGGCCCTTCCGACCTGTACTGCTTTCTAAACTATTTTGAACTGGCACGGAGAGACAGGAACATAACGTGACCCCATGGTCAAACTGAGGCTGCCGGACAGGAAAGTGAGAGGTAAGCAGAGGTGGGAGGGGTATGGTTTGTATATATATATACATATAAGCTATATACTATATATTAAATATACATACCGTATTTGCCCCAATATAGCCCGCACTCCCCCCCGCTTTAAGTCTTTAAAGTGGGTGTGTGGCCTATATTCGGGGTTTCGCGCAGGGATGCGCAATTTGTGTGGCCCGAAGCCCTGGACATGCATATCTGGGGGGGCAGAGTGACAATTCTAGGGGCATAAAGCATATCTGGGGGGCAGAGGGGCATATCTATAAATAAGGTGCATTATGAATTAAGGGGACCTTAAAATGGCTATTGGCTTCCAGTTCTGTTTATATATATAACATATGCTGGACTAACTGCATAATAGATAACAAAAATGTTAAAATACATGCATTCCTGTGTATTCGGTAAAATACTGTTTACCATTCCACTAATGTGTAAAACATAATTTTTTTCTTTAAAAATACATTTTTCTTTAAAATAGCACCAAAACTTTAGGATGCGGCCAATAATCGGGTGTGCCCTATATTCGAGCCAATTCGGTATTCAAGTATCTGAACATGGATGTCAATGTATGTGTGTGTGCATGCATGTGTAATTCTGTGTGAGCATGGATTTGTAATTCTGTGTATGTGAGCATGGATGTGTAATTGTGTGTGCGTAATTGTGTGTGTAAGCATAGATGGTTAATTGTGTGTGTGAGTATGGATGTGTAATTGTGTGTGTGTGTGTGAGCATGGATGTATAAGTGAGATTAGATGGAGTGTATGTTAGAATGAATGTGTACAGGTGTGTTAGTGAATATGAGTAAGTGTGTGAAATTTGGTGACAGCTCCAGGTAGCTGCACAGCCTGAATGTTCTCCAGTATGGTTCTAATGCATTCTTTATTCTTTATGCATTATTCTTTCAGTACTACACAGCCCAGGCCATCAACTCAGTTCCCTCTTTTCATTTATTTTTCAATGAATTTCATACAACAAATGACATCTAATTACAGTGGAAAAAGCCTGGAGCATTAGGTAATGTATTTCAATTTGTATTGCATTTGGACCATTGCCTCATATTCTAACAGTTTAACAAACTCATGGATGAAATCTTAATTCACTAAATAATAATAAATATTGATAATTTTCTGAATGACCTAAGTGGCTTGTTCCTCAAAAATTCTGAGTTCCTTTGTTGTTTTCCTGTTGACTGGTGTGAAACTAAGATGACAATTTCCCATTAGAGCAGTTCATGTGCTTGTACGTCTCACTTTTGTTATTAGATACAGCGAAATGTGTACAGGTTTATTATACAGACTTTACAATAAGATATAAGCATGTTTAATGATGTTAAACCATGGTGTTTTACCATTGAAACATCAGATGTATTAAGTTTAAAAATGTGCATTAGAAAGTGCTGCGAGCAATGAGGTGGGACAGGCTTGGGGTTAAAACCGCCTAACCGATTTAAGGCCATTGGCTGATAAATGATGTATTTGCAGCTGACAGCTGGATACATGTGTCTGCACTCCACACTCTTCTTACACTTTTGCCACATGCAGCCTTGTGTATCGCACGAGTAGCAATAAAGGGAAGTGGAGGTGCCTTCAAGGCACCAGCCTACTAGGCATTTGCCCAATGACCAGTCTTAGCCTGGTGCCGAGGCAGTGAAGTACAGGGAGCAGGATATTTAAGGATAATAAACTCATATTTCACAATGTCAGTAGAAAAAAAGCCATTACCACATAATGAGGAAGAGTGCAGTGAAAAACTCACTGAGGTGATGGGGAATGAAGACAGTTGCAGGGATTGAGGGTCTCTAGGTGGGCTCTCTGGACATCATGTTGATGTCATTCCTGCATCCTATGAAGCACATTTATTGAATGTGGCAAATCCTGGCATCTCCCCTATCAAGCCTCCCCTATCATGCTTCTGTTCCTTGACGATGTCCTCAGATTTTGCTTTACAAATCTGGTCCATTTATTCTCCATGTAATATAGTTGGAATTTTGTGTCAGGATACACACTACATAGCTGGATTAGTTCAGGTACCCAGGTGCACACTAAGGCAGTTATGGCAGGGACAGGGTTGTGCTCGAGGTAAGAGGGAGGGCGCTGAAGGGAAGTGTGCATTGCACGGATGATGGGGTAGGGTAGAGGAGGAGAGGAGTGTTACAATGTTATTAGCCATGCTCCAGTAACTGTATGGCATAGAGTTTGTGAGAGTGTATGGTGTTAGCGTGTCTGTGAATAGTGTTAGTGTGACGGCATGTGAGTATGTAGGTTAGTGTATGGTGATTAGAGTGTTTTAAGTGAGACTTGGGTTAGTGGCTCATGGAAGGTAAGGAGAGGAAGAATATTGTGTGTATGTGGGTATGGAGGCACCCTGGGCCTAGTCGGCCGGTCGACAACACTGCCATTAACCAGAGCCAGCTATGGCTTACACAGATGTTTCATGGGCCAAAGTCATGCATGTGAAGAGAGCACTCCCAGTTATTGGCTGCTTCAAGAATGGTGTAAAAATAAGACAAAGACAGTTGGAAAATGTCAAGCATCTTCATATGACTGGGTTAATGTTTCCACAGAATAATGTGTGTGAAGTTTAGTTCTAGGATAACCCCTCTATGCTTGAGGAGATAATCTATAAAATTGATCATCTGCCACATACACAAAAGGGGATTATGAATTTCTCTCACTAGAGTTTCCAGATTAAATCTTTTTATATAACCAGACAGTAAAATTATGATAGCTTCCAGCTTCTTCGTTAATGTTTCACAAAAATAGATAAAATTCTAATTAATACATTATTATACTTAGATCCTGCTTTACTTTTTTTAAATGTAATGAATTCTTTTGTATTCCAATGTATCATCTTCACAGCTTTTAGCATAACTGAGGTCTTCAAAAGTATAGCGTAAAATTTACCTCAGAATTCGATTGTTGTCTCAACAGCTGTGAATCAGCTAACAATTTCTAATGCAATAGCTCCCCATCTAGTTATTATAACAGACTAACTGTGCAAGATTTAGTAATTACCAAATTCTATTCCAAGGGCAAAGTCAAAAAACCTGAACTGTTGGTGTGTCTTGAGGACTGGGTAGGGAAACACTAATCTAATCATTCTCATATGCTGACATTACCTCCATTCTCCTTAAACTACCTTTCCAAAGGCTGTATTAACCAATCAATGAACAACCACCTAACAGGAGAGAGATAACTTCAAGGATATAGGTGCTCCCATGGGGTCAGGGGAGGGCTGGCATCTCCAGGCCCGAAAGGACCAATAAAGCCAAGTGGCCCGATCGGCCTTTGTGCATGCCCCCTCCCAGAAACTCACATATGCACTGGCACATATTTACGTACACACGCTCTCTCACACACTTATACATATTCACTAACACATTTTAACACACTCCCTCTCATACACATACATAAATTAACTCATTCAACACATTTGCACATTCATTCTTTCACACAAAAGAACACACACATATTCATGCTAACACGCTGTCAGTCCCAATACTTTTGTTCTTATAGTGTACATAAAAAACCCTTCTTTGCCCAATCCAAATTAGAAAATTAAGCAAAAACAGTATAGTATGTAAGGAAGTATATTGTTCTAGTCTTTATCAGTGGCACCCAACTTGTAGAAGAAAGTACAATTGTATTTTTTTTTACAGTTTTTTTTTAATTAATAATACTAAATCACAGATTATATGAAAAGTAGTATAACAAGAACGTTTTTGCTGATATGCTGTTGTTTTAAGACATTGTGCTTTGCATTATGGCCAAACATCTCCACTTTGGTCTCGTCTGTGCAAAGGACATTGTTCCAGAAGTCCTGTGGTTTGTTCAAATGCAACTTTGCAAACCTACGCCATGCTGCCGTGTTCTTCCAAACAAACCATACTTGTTTAGTCTTTTGGTACTGTTATGAACTTTAACATTTATGAGATGTTTTTGGGTTTTTTTGCAATTTCTCTAAGCATTGTACGGTCTGACCTTGGGGTGAATTTTCTGGGACATCCACTTCTGGGAAGATTGGCAGCTGTCTTGAATGTTTTCTACTTTTTAATAATTTTTCTCACTGTAGAATGATAGACTTCAAATTGTCTGGAAATGGCCTTATAACCCTTCTGAGATAGAATATTGCTTCTCTAAGATCCTTGCTGATGTCTTTCCTATTTGGCATTATGTTAACACACACCTAAAAGCTCCAGACAGCTAAAACTTTTGCTTTTATAGAGGTGGTCACACTTTCTGATGATCAATTAATCAAGAGCATTTGATTAGCAACACCTGTCTGCTACTTAGCATTTTAACTCCTATGGAAGCAGTAAAGGTGTCGTTAGTGTTTCACACATGGCTTATCCATTTTGGCTTTATTTTGTTAAATAAATCATGACACAGTGTAATATGTGATGTGTTGTTGTCCATCTGAGGTTATATTTACCAAATTTTTAGAGATGCTAAGGAACAGCTGATCGTTATTATCTCCTGATACGGAAAACCATAGAATTCAAAGAGGGTGTACTTTATTTTTCAAATGACGGCCATACAGGACCACAATAAATTCACTCTTTTTAGCTGTTTAAGTCCAGCACGTAGTATGCCCCACCCATGCCGCGTGTCATAGATGTACCTCCTGCTTCGCGTATAACACGCACCCTCGCCAGGACCGGAAGTAAGGGAGACGTCGCTGCAAATCGTGCAGCTCTAGGATTTATCGGCGTATAACACGCAGGTAGGGTTTCAGCTTCTTATTATGATTTAAAAAGTGCGTGTTATACGCCGATAAATACGGTATATATTGTTGGGATTATTTGCATTTATTTATTTTACTAAATTTTGCAAGATCAAGGTGGCGACCTACAAGTTGTTACTGAATTAAATTTTAAGTTGCATGAGTATTAGTCGTATTAGTGAATATACAAGATTTTTGCAGCTGTTGGCATGCAAGGGTATATAGCCAAAGTAGTGTGTCATCAGGTGAGTTAATGCTTGACTTCTTGTGAAGTCCCTGAATAGACCTCATAGACTTTTTGGTATAGCGGGGATGAGTGTTATGTACTGACTGCTGAGTGCAAAGCAAGCCTAGTCAGCCGGTGGCAAAATGTCTCCTTTTATGTTTATAGTGTTATAGCTATTTTATGTCTGTGATCTCTGTTTTTTTCAAGACAATAAAGAAGTTCCTTTTCGTAGCTACGTGAAGTAGTTCACTCTACATAAACCCTTTCAATAATATGAATATTTTACTACCATATGTTTACATTATTATGCATTCCTGATTTCTTAAATGATAAAATATGCATGCTATTGAATTCCGAATTGGCTGCTCAATTTGTTATTTGTTATGTATTATTTGTAAAAAAATATATATCTAATGAAAACATTATATTTATAAGCCAAAATGCTTATTCCCTAATGAGCTAGGATAACATATTTTTTATTCTGTACATCTCTACGTATTTATAAATTATTTTGTATTCCAATAATGTTGTTTAGGTGTTTGTATGTCTGTATGTGTCAAAGGACAACATTATGTTGGTTCTGATAATGTTTTCACAATGTGAGCTTTATAGACCGTAGCAGCAGAAATACAGGAGTTTAGACTCTGATCTATGAAGTAGTCATTATACTAGAAGTCTGCGTAAGCCTCTCAGGGTAGAAGCGTTCAGAAAAATACTCAAGTTAAGTATATAGATGTCACATTCATCCCTCGGTACACAACTTAAGTGAATATTATGAATTTTATGAACTTATCTTTGGTGCAGCCCTAGGCATAACCCTAGACAGCACCACCAGCAACCCCTACATCCTTACATGCCATCCTTACTCCTAAAGCACCGGATATGATTTCATATCCCAGCGCACCTCCTTTGAAAGGTGCTCAGCGTCAGGCAGAATTAAACTATGGCACAGCCCTTCGTATCCAAATCAGCACAGCCATCCATAGTTTTCTCCCTTTTAACCGACTTGTTGAGCAGTGGCACTATGGGGAGCCCTATCACCCAATAAGCCCTGTTATGCAGCAAAGGGCCCGCTGCCCTCTTAAGCCTAGTTGACCTACGCCAGAATACATCATTGCATACAAATGTCCCAAAAATGTTCCGTCCATTTGTTGATGTGTCAGTCATCAGAAATACGGATTGATGTAATGTTTTTCCATTATTGTGGAAAAGCACTGCTACAAGCAATACCTATAGATATGCCAAAAACATCTCCGGAGGCATCATATACTTACCACCAGTCGGATCCAGCACTTCATGACAGGCCGAGAGTTAGTAGCAGCTAGGTGCAGTATTTCTTCAGTTCCCCCTTAGTAGCTATCCCGCATACATACCTAACGTGCAAATTCGCTTTCTTAGACCAACTTACTCACTCTAATACCATTCACATGCATGCATACATACATACAGACACATCCATTCTCCCGCTCCTCCTTTCCCTTTCTCCTTTTCCAACGCGCAACTAAGCATAGATTAATACCATACACTGACTCCTACCCACACATACATGCTAACATTCTTACAGACATACACATGCATGTTAACACCTTACACCTTCACACTCTAACACCATACAATAACAAACACACATGCAAACACCATATGCTTACAAACAGTAACACCTTATTGTAACATACAAACGCTAACAGCACACTTGCACACACAGTCAAGCACCATACAGTCAACCTACACGTATACTATCAAAAATACACTACCACACACACTGACTCTACCAATATATACACATACCTCATATATACATATATACCGTGTATATATATATATATATTTATTTATATAAATACACACACACACACAATGACTCAAACACTATACATATAAAGACACTCTACTAATCCATCCGCCGCACAATATTGTCTTTCTCTCCCCCTCCCTCTTATATCGCGGAGTCCTGTCTTTGCTGCAACTTGTATTCTCTGTGTTACCCCACTGGGCCACTCAGTCAGGTGCACATGGCACCAGGTTTAGCTCCCTGCTGCCAATACTTGCTTTGTGTATGCTCTGGGGCCTCACGAGACCCCAGTGTGCATTGTAGGTTAAATGAATGGATATGTAAAATTACTTTCATATGTATTCATTGTTCAGGGAGCACCCTGGGACACTGGAGTGTCTTTTTAACTGTGAATTCAAGCCTATATGGTTTAATGAAATTCTCACTATAGTTAAACATGCATGATTTCCCCTTTTAGGAGAGAAGGTGGCTGCCTCATGACACTGTATTTTTTAGCAAGCACAGGGCACATAGAATACATAGGAATATTTAGGAACTACACAGTTGACATGTCTGGCCCTAGTTTCCCTGCTATGTATCTCATATGTAAAGGTTCATTTATTGCTGTTGAATACTGTGATACATTCATATCCATCAAACATCCTTCCCTCTTTAAACATCAAGGCAGTAAGAAAGTACAGAGGATTTTAGTACAAAGAACTGATCCGGTCAAAAGGTATGGAGAGGGCCTTGCTTAGATTATAAGAGATCACCAGTGCTTTTTTTCAATAAAAAAGTAGATGCTTCTTTAAAAAACAATTGTAAAAATCCCATCTCTCTTGTGTACCCTGGGCAGTGATCTACTAAATTTCAAAACACAAACATATTATGAGTATTAGTTATTGTTTTATATAGCGCCATCAAATTCCATAGTGCTCTACAAAGAGTAGACAGGACATAACATGTAGTATAAATTATAACAATTTGACTTACAGAAACAACAGGTGAGGCGAGCCCTGCTCAAACAAGCTTACATACAATTTTAAGGCAAGACAGGAGGCTTCCTATTTTGCATAGTCTTCCTTTACTCTCACAGTAGCAGCAAAGAAAGAGTTAACAATATAAGTGGAATAACCAATAGAAAAACATTACACAGGAGCTATATAAACCCCTAAGCCCTCCTCCTCATCCTCTTTCTTTGCTGCTCACCGTAGCTGCAGGTCAGTCCTCTTCCTTTTGTCACTCACTAAGCGTATTTTGTTTACTGATTATTTACTATATCGTTTATTATATTATTATTACTACTTTATTTACTGTTTTATTTACTATTTTATTTACTATCTTACTTACACATATTGTTTACCGTATTATTGCTATATTTTTCCTATCTTGGTATTGGCGTTTTTTCTAGTTTGGTTTTTCCAGTCTCAGTTATCCCGTTTTCCGGGTCTCCATTAGTTTTTCCCGGGTCTCCGGGTAGCCCGGGTCTCCGGTAACCCGGGTTAACTTTTCCCCGGGGTTAACTTTCCCCTCCGCGGTCTTTCCTTTCTTTCCCGTACCTCTTACCCTTCGGTCCACACTATTTTCTTACCTTTCCGCTATTCTTCCCCTTCGGTTTTTCTTTCGTTTACCCTCGGTTCGCGCGTTTTTTCTTGCTTCGTCTCGGTGGTTCGCCACCATTTTGGTTTGGCGGCAAGGTCTCGCATCGCGAGATTTAGCCGCCATCTTGTTACTCCCGGCTCTCGTGTGCGCAGCCACATTGCTACTCCCGGCGTTTTTCGGTTTCCTGCCGATTTCTCGGTTCTTCGATCGGCCCTCACTGGTAGAGGTGAGTCCCGGCTGCCATTTCGGTTAGTTTTATTTATTTTCTGATATTTTCAGGATCTTTTCAGCCCCCTTCTCGGCTGAGCTTAGCTCCTTTTACTTTTCCAGCACTGGCTATCGGTTTATTTATCTTACAGGTTTTTTCCTTTGTAGCATATCCCTGGTTGGCCTTCTTTCCCTACTCGGGGACATTATATCGGCAATTAAAAATCCCAGGATGAGCCCCTGTGGATAATATCATACTTATATTGTTTATATAAATATATACTTATATATCAAGTGCCTCTGGAATATTTTGCCTGCCCTTTATACCCCCCTTTTCTTTTTCTCTACAGACAATATGTCTCAAGAAAATATGCCCTCTCAGGATGCCTTTATGGCCTGGCTGGAATCAAAATTCTCCACCTCGGTGGAGTCCTTATTTTCTAAATTGTCCACAAACCTCCCTAACCAAGGGCAACCTCCCGTCCCGTCCGCCCCTTCTCATGTCCAGTCAGAATCGGAATCAGATAAATCAGAAGGAGAGGCTTCCGGCTCTAAACGCCCCTGGAAGGGCAGCAGTGTATCTGCGGGCAAGGGCAAGGCTCCAGCTAAACGCCCAAAAACCTCCGGCACCCCTAATGATCCGCTATCCATAGTGGATGAATGGCACGCAGACTCCTCTAATGGGTCTGAGATATCTATTAATCTGGCCTCGTCCAGAGATGTTGACTCCGGGTTCGTCCGTGAGTATTTGGTGGATGAGCCCCACCTTGCCGATCCCCCTCAAGCCCATTCTGCCTCCACCTCTACTGACCTCCCGGTCCTGGATCCTACTGGGTCTTCTATGTTTGATCCCACCACCATGCGCCACCCTAGGGCCACTGAGTGGGCTCCTCCCGAGCATATAGCTCTGTACCTCCATAAATGGCTCAGGAAGTCGCTTCCCAAGGAGGTTCGTAACAAATTGAGAGCCGAATGTCCCCGGCCATGCATCCCAGATAAAGTGGCTCTTACCCCAGAGTTTGACCCCAATGTGGTCGCCCTGTTGTCGGTACATAAGAAGGACCCGAGACGAGGTTTGGAGCAGGGCCTTAAGTCGGCTCAGGATAAGGTCCTAGACCTGGTAGGGCCCGTTACCCAGATTTTATCCCTGGCGGACAGGGCATTTTTACATAATACCCCTCTAGACCCTAAAGTTATACGTGATTGGGCCCTTAGGGTAGTTTGTCTACTGGGGAACACGAATGTCTCCATTGCTACGGAGCGCCGTAAGGCAGCGTTACTGCGCATGGATCCCCGTCTGGCGGAGTTGGGCAACAAAGACTTGGGGGCGGCCGCTAACGGCTTGCTTTTCGGAGACGCATTCGTGAAGGAACTTAATCGTCATGTGTCACTGATGACGTCCTGGAATAAAGCGAAGCTGTCCATGAAAAAGGTTTTCCAACCGAACCTTCGTTTTTCTGGGAGGGCTGGACGACCGCGGGGCCGGGTCGCCAGCCGTGTTTCAACCCAAGGCCCCAGAACCTTCCCTCAACCGTTGGCCTCCTACAGACCACCCTATCTTCAAAGAGGCGTCGCCCGTGGAGGTTACAGAGGCAGAGCTGCCCAGGGATTCCCCAGAGGCCGTTCCGGTTTTGGTAAGTCCTCCTGCTTCTTATCATTCTTTCCCTCTGCGGGTTGGGGGCCGTATATCCCATTTTTTCCACAACTGGGAGTGGATTTCGTCCGACCCTTGGATCCTCCAAACGGTCCGGGGTTTCCGCATAGATTTTGTGTCCCCCCCCTTTCAGATACGCAGACCTCGTCCTGCAGT
>VKOC01033717.1:0-16962 GCA_009364415.1 Spea multiplicata | reverse complement strand
ATCAACTTAAAAAATCTCAACACATTTGTCTCATACCGACACTTCAAGATGGAGGGCATCCATCTTCTCAGGGATCTTCTATTAGAAGGCGACTGGCTCACGCGTCTAGACCTCAAAGATGCCTATCTGACAGTATCGATCCACAGCAACCACCCGCAGTTCCTTCAATTCTTCTGGAACAGCACTCTGTGGCAGTTCACCGGCCTCCCCTTCATCCTCAGCTCCGCCCCGTGGTGCTTCACCAAACTCCTGAAACCAGTCATGGCTTTCTTTTGATCCCACGGATTTCAGCCGATCGTCTATTTAGATGACATTCTCCTCCTTTCACAGGACCGACCCCTCGCTCTCCAGCAAACAGCGTTTGTCACCTCAAGGCTCCAAGCGTTGGGTTTTGTGATCAACAAAGAGAAGTCAACACTCACCCCGACTCAGGTCATCCAGTTTCTGTGGTTCGAGATAGACTCTGTAGCGGCAGTACTAAAACTCCCTGAGTACTTCGTGTTGAGGCGTTCTTCCCGGCACCACTCCACTACCGTACTCTACAATGCCTGAAGACAGACTATCTACGCAAATTTCCGTCTTATGACCAGATGATTGTCCTCTCAGCAGAGGTGAGGATAGAACTCATGTGGTGGCTACGTCACATGGAAGCCTGGAATGGTTGAGCTATTGGTTCCTTATCAGACCTACTACTGGAATCCAATGCTAGCTCTCTCAGTTGGGGAGCGACGTGGGGGGGGCGGTGGTCAGCGGAGGAGAGACAGTTACATATCAACTGACAAGAGCTGATAGCGGGCTCTTTCGCCATCAAGAGTTTGGCCGCAGGTCGTTCTAATTGCTCTCTCCTACTTCGGATGGACAACATCTTGGTGGTGCAGTATATCAATCGACTGGGAAGCACCCACTTTCGCATACTCACGGATCTCACTAAGGACCTCTATGATTATTGCTTGGCCAACCACATCGCCCTCAGGGCAGAATACCTTCCGGGCGCCGACAACACGGTAGTGGACTGGTTCTCCCGTCACTGGAGAGACGTCAGCGACTGGAAGCTGGACAGAGCGGTGTTTCTACGTCTATTCATCCAAAGGGGATCTGTTTGCCTCCAGACTGAACGCTCCAGCTGGCTTCCAGGCCTGGACTGCTTGGCAGTCAACGCCTTTCTTCAGGTCTGGCACCCGACATATGCTTTTCACCCCTTTGTGCTGATTCCACAAACTTGTGTCAGTGATGCCCTGGTTCCCATTCCTTCTGGAGTTGTCTGCAGAGACTCCGCTGATGCTTCCATCATTCCCTTATCTTCTCCAGGACCCAACTGGGCAGTGTCACCTCCTCATCCCCTAACAGTGTCTGGTCCTAATAGCCTGGAGCCTCTCCGGCAACCCCAAGGTGAGTCATGACTTTCAGTGGATGCTCGAACATTGCTATGAGATGCCCATGCCCCAGGCACCAGAAGGGGCATATGCCTGTGCATGGCAATCTTGGGTGTCTTCGTGTATGCCTCTGTTGAATGGGTCCTTAACTTCTTATCTCATCTCTTTTCTCAAGAGAAGTCTTATCGGACCCTTAACGTCTTTCGTTTGGCTATTTCGGCCTCACATGCCTTGGTTTAGGGTGCTCTTCTCGGCCGGCATCCTCTTATTTGTCTTCTCTGGCTCATGCGTCCTCCGGGCCCTAGATATTCATACCTCTGGGATGTACAGAAGGCGTTGCATTTTTTAGGCTCCTGGCCCAACAACCCACTGTTATCTAGCAAATAATGCTCTGCCAAGCTTGTGCTCCTCCTCTGCCTTCTCTCCTTCCGACGCGTCTCAGACGTCAGAGCGTTTGATGCTGATGCGATTTCTTTCTCTACGGAAGGAGTCATTTTTATTCCCGTCCTGAGTCTCCCGCCGTACTAAGACTTTCATCTCTCAAGTTTTAGACTTTTCCTCCCATCCTGTTCTGTGTATGGCTCGTTGTACTCAGCAATACCTTTCAGTTACGGCTAGTCATCTTTCATCAGGATTCCATCAGCTCCTGCTGTCTCAAGATAACATTTTTCAATTCATAGCGAGTCCGAGTTTCTTAATATAAAGATTAGGTCCCATAAGAGTCACTAGTCACTAGTTGGGTTAAAGAAAACCACACTCATTGCATATTTTTTTTAACACTGTTCAGACAATATATATTGTCTGAACAATTAAAAGCTACAAAAGCCCTTAAAAAGGTAGCCCTTAAAATCTACACTAACTACTAGTTCTATATGACTTATAAAGGACATTCAATTTCCAAAATTAGGTTGAGGAAAGGAAATTAGCAATTAAATTAAAAATGTCTCTATAACTTTTTCTAAATACTACTTTTTACATTTCTGTAAATATATACTGTATATAGATAGATAGATGTACTTGTTAGGTACACCTGCTCAATTGCTTGTTAACACAAATAGCTAATCAGCCACATGGCAGCAACTCAATGCATGTAGACGTGGCCAAGACAACTTGCTGAAGGTCAAACCGAGCATCAGAATAGGAAAGAAAGGGGATTTAAGTGACTTTGAACGTGGCATGGTTGTTGGTGAGCATTTCAGAAACTGCTGATCTACTGGGATTTTCATGCACAACATCTCTAGAATTTACCGAAAATGGTCCGAAAAAGAAAAAGTACCCAGTGAGCAGCAGTTGTGTGGACAAAAATGCCTTGTTGATGTCAGAGGTCAGAGAAGAATGGACAGACTGGTTTGACATGACAGAAAGGCATTACAACCAATGTATGCAGAATACCATCTCTGAACGCACAACACGTTGAAAATTGAAGCAGATGGGCTACAGCAGCAGAAGACCACTCCAGGTGCCACTCCTGACAGTTAACAACAGGAAACCGAGGCTAGAATTTGCACAGGCTCATCAAAATTGGACAATGGAAGACTGGAAGAACATTGCAGATGGTAGTGTCGGACTTTGGCGTAAACAACATGAAAGCATGGATCCGTTCTGCCATGTATCAACGGTTCAGGCTGCTGGTGGTGTGATGGTGTGGGGGACATTTTCTTTGCACACTTTGGGCCCCTTAGTACCAATTGAGCATTGTTTAAAGGCGACAGCCAACCTGAGTATTGTTGCTGACCATGTCCATCCCATTATATCAACAATGTACCCATCTTCTGATGGCTACTTCCATCAGGATAATGCACCATGCCACAAAGCTCACATTATCTCAAACTGGTTCCTTAAACATGACAATGAGTTCACAGTACTCCAATGGCCTCCACAGTCACCAGATCTCAATCCAATAGAGCACCTATGAGATGTGTTAGAATGGGAGATTCGTATCATGGATGTGCAGCTAACAAATCTGCAGCAACTGCGTAATGCCATCATGTCCATATGGACCAAAATCTCTGAGAAATGTTTCCAGCACCTTGTAGAATGTATGCTACTAAGAATAAAGGCCGTTCTGCAGGCAAAAGGGGGTCCTAATAAAGTGGTGTACCTAATAAGAGGGCCAGTGGAGTGGTATATATATATATTATATATATATAATGTTAACTTTCAGAGCTCATGATCTGCATAATTATTCCTCCATATTATGTCGGAGTTTCATTTTCATTAAGCTGCTTATTGATTGTAGGTATGCTAGTTTGTTAGTGTATTGCTACCAATCTCTGCTTCCCTTAATTTTTACCTAAATTTCCCCCAAATAACTGACCATATTATAATGATAAAACTCCAGGTTTTAAGGGGATTTGATAAAGCAATTTAGTTATGCTATGAGTTATAAATGTGACCATTTCATTTACAACATAATTTGTTAGCAATGGGACAAGCCATTGACGGCATTTTCTCTCGCTTTAGTTAGGTAGATATGAATGAAAAAGAACACAAAATGATATTCCCTTAAACCACACAAGAACCATATCTGTTATGTATGGGTAATATGAAACCCCAGCTAAATGGTTAAAGGCACACAAAGCAGCTACAATTTATTCTTTCCTAGGATGTTGTGAAATTATAAGGTACTTTCAGCTTTTAAAGCGAAAAAATCCATCAATAGATCAACTGAGAAACACACATAAATGTTAATATGATATAGGAACTGTCAGCAAAATAAATTCAAATATATCATTGCGATATATGGTCACACTGCTATGGAACCTTCAAAAAGCTATTCCAGTAGGAAAATAAAATGCATAGAATGGATCACCTAACAGACAGCCTATGAATAGGTGTTAACATAAATAATGTTGGATATAAAAGTATCCCCACAATACACAGAAATCATATACAGGTATAGAGAGTTATTTGACTACAAACATAAAGCCTGTATATGTGATTCTACAGCAAGGGGAGGACACAATGAAAGATGTGTACATCCATCCTCTCCTTACAAATGCCAATATCTAGAATTCCTCAGTCTAAATGCCTCTATAGCTGTGATACATATTCGTGGGCATTTTTTGTGCATTCTTATTATGTAGAGACTAGACATATTGTGGCATATATTAATAATATAATATAAATAATTATAATTGTAAAAGCCCGAGGTTGATTTAATAACCCAGCTAAACCTTTATTGGTGTTAGTGTTGTTTGATAATTTGTAATTCAAAGTGTAATTTGACCTGACTAAAACCCAATGACCACTAAAAGTGTTTAATTGACATCAAAAAACTTCCGCTAGGCAATTCAGTGATAAGTTTGAAGTATTAAGATGACTATATTTATACAAACTATATTTATACATGGACATACAGATGTTTTAAACCACGAAATATACAAGCTAACTATTCTAAAGGGCCACTATTTCATACCATGAGGTCACGTAACATACACACTAGCACACACACTGGCACTAACAAACACTTATGTAGTCACTCACACACATGCTAATGCACACATTAACAGTAAACACACTCCTATTAACACACACATTCACACCCACTCTTAAAGTTAAACATACTCACTTCATCACACTTCACTCCATCAAACATACCTCTTACACCACACTTGTCACATCACACCTCACTTCACACTGATTACTCCACACTTCATACTAGAGGACTGCGGGTGTGGGCGGTCTTGCTGGTATTGCGGGCAGGAGCAGGCAGTCAGGCACTGTACCTGCGGGTCCCGGTAATCCCGCGCAGTCCCACAAGGCTGCCTTTGCACTGCTCCCTTAAAGTGTTTCCTCTCTTGCTCCGCACAGGAACAAAACGGAGTCACGTGATGTGACGTCACTTCCTGTGACTCCGCCTTGTTCCTGGACGGAGCAAGAGAAGAGATGCTGTGAGGGAGCAACTCAAGGGCAGCCTTGCTGGACTGCGCAGGAAATGTGCAGTTCAGGTATGGAGGTGGGCATGATTTGTGGCGGGAGCGGGCGGAATTGGCCACAAATGTGGCGGGAGCGGGCGGGAGTGGAACACCCACATTGCAGGAGCGGGATTGAGCAAAAAATCAGCAGGAATGGGATTAAAAAAATAGTCCCGCGAAGGGCTCTTCTTCACACCACAGCCCTCACCCTACACCCTAACATTGCTTGCTTGGATCTGCTCGCACACTGTGTGAGTGGCCACGATTTTACCACAATGCAATTATCCACCTGGATTTGTGCCCAGGCAGTTGAATTACTTTCTTGTGAGTATGATTTTAACATGCAATATTAATTTTATGTAAAACTTTATATTTTTGTATGGTCCACTTATGAGGGCCCAACATCTGAGGATTGTGTTAATGACAGCTTTGCTTAGATGCTCATGTGTTTCTATTGAAACAGAAAATAGGTTCAAATAGTTGTGTCTTGTTAGGCATGTAATCTCACTTATATGGCTTAAAAAATAGATTGCGCATACATTTCCATTATACCACCTGAGTATTAGCATTTCTGAAGATGAATAACTGGAATTTGAGTAGTGATGTGATTGCAACATGCCATATTCCTGCCTTCTTTATTATGTAATAAGACAGGCTTAAGTAACAGAAGGATATTTTTTGGAAAAAAACAATTATATTTATGCTAAATAAAGGGAAATTGAAAATGTCAGTGGGGCAATTTGCAGAATTCATATGCATGTCAGTCTTATTGTACCATTACAGAACTGTGGTCAGACACACGGAGGAAATAAATCTCAAATAAATGCATTGCAAGAAGTTTGCAAAATAATTGCAAATTAGTCACAAAAAAAGAACACAATTACAACACTGTATCTTTATTAACCAGAGCTAGGTAATAACTTTGCCCGCATGTTCTTTGACAAGAATAAAGAATAGGTACTTCAAAACATTATATTTTATTTTGTTGCCTGTAGCAAATAAAGATAATGTTTCTTGTCCAAGTTCTCAGAGATGGCAGTGGGTTTGCAATAAATGTTCCCATTTCAAAGTCCATTGCCTTTTTCATGAGCTGATCTATCATCTTATCAATAGGGGATATTTTAGTAGGCTAAATATGAGGTCATAAAATGAGCACTATTAGTCAAGCAAACTAAATTCCCTTTTTAATTAGCAGTTCTTTGCTGGAATTATGTGGTATCCAAATCCGCTGAGAAACAGAATGCAGAAATAGAAGCCCTTTGACATTGCCCTTGGATATAAATGGATCTAGATGAGTTTTCTAGGATATAATTATTCTAGCACCTTTAATTTATCCTCCACTTGTAGGTATTTTATATTGGATGCAGTATGTACTAGTAGTGCATGGTCTACATACATCTATTACACTTATTGCATAATAATGACGTTTTTGGAATGCAACCCAATAAAACAAGTTTTATTATTTTTATTTTATATATACAAGTTTTATAAATATATATTTATTCTACAGTTTAGATATATTATAGAGTGGCAGCAATTTTAAAAAGAGGATAATGCTGTTCACGTTTCTATTTTATTAATAATTATTTGTACAATATATTGAAAAACATCCGCTGTTTCAGAGCAGCTTATTTATATACTGTCATGGGCCAGCATGCATTCATTATTAATAATGGGGTGGCCCCTTTTGATTGGCTGAAGATGAGTACTTTAGGGCATCTGTTTAACGCATAAAACATTTCAGTGGCAAGAGAGTGGGCTGTGATTTTCACTGTCCACCATCCTAGCACTAAAAGGATGCATTGTATGAACATTCTCCCTTTCCTACCTGGACTTCGTGATAGGTAGGGATTTTTAATTGTATACAAAAAACAAATACCATCTGCGCTTCTCACCCTAATAAAGTTGGCAACAAATATATAAACATAATAATTGCATTTATTTATTATGTGCAAAATGTAACTCCCTCTCGTTCACAGCACAGGGACTGATAGGTAGGTTTACTACTACTACTCGACTCTTCTGGTCAGTTTTGATCTTTTAAAGACTCTATAGAACTGAGCATATGAGGAGATATCACTGATCCCTTGCCATGTCCTTATCCTATCATTTGTTCTTCCCCCCTATCCTATCTTTTGATGTAGGCTGATGAAGAAATGAATGAGAAATAGGAGATTAAAGTTTTGCTAACTGGTCACTGTACTTCGGATCCCATGCAGGCTGAGTTGGATGTGCCCACAACAGAATTAAACATTTTGTAAGTACCTGTATGGATGTTCCCACGGGCCAAAACTATACAGGGAGTTTTGCTTAAGACAGCTCGGCTCAAGCTTGTACCTTTCCTCTTGTCACAAGCTTGAGTTGAGCGAGACAATGTGCTCAAACCAAGCTCAAACCAGCATTGAGTCACGAAGAAGGTAAAGAAACAAAGAGAAAAAAGTAGGTAAAGATCTTAAAATGAAAATAGCATGTTAATTATGGCAATAGTTTTACTGATTCATTATCTTATGTTTAATATTCTGTGACACCATAACTATCCTCAGCTTTAGCAGTCTACAGTCATCTTCATGTTTTCAATTTACATTTCCTTTTTTCTTGTTTACCTATAAATCTAGAGGCATTTGAGAACACTTGTATATGTCTGGCTGATGAGGCGCAGGGTTCCATGTCTGAATATAAGTTCTACTGAGAAAAGTGGAAAGGTAGACAAGTGTATGTTCTTTAGCTAACCCTAGACCCTCTACCACATACACAATTGTATTCCTGCATCCAACTAGATATAATACTTTATATGGCATAGGGCATAATTGTAATGAATAGATGACACATTCTGTGTATCATACCCTGATAATTACAAATAAACATTTAAATATAAGAATATTTTGCTTCATTTCCTAAATACCACATCTAAATATATTTGGTTTTAAATAATGTTAGCAATACATGTTACTTGGATTTTATGTTCAGCATTTTGATTAGTGCAAAATATTTTTTTTGGACTATGCAATCTTTATTCTTATATTTGTATGTTATGCAAACATGCAGAAATGTACAGTTGACCTTATATCTATTTTTACTTTGTATGTTTGTTCTGTCATTGCCCCACACTTATCTTGTTTTACAGAGCAGCTCTGTCATTTTCTGTTCAGATGTATAATTCCGCATGTCTGTTTACTTTCATCCACTGTATTTTTGTATGTCCGTTAATGTCAAATGGAAATTCTCTATTTGTAGATAATGAGGGCAGATGCATCCCATTTGTGCCCTGCTTTGTTGCTGGTTACAAATGTAAATCATATTTCACCGTATCTAACAGTTTTAATGCAGTATTAGGCAAAATAATGCTTAATTTCTGGCTTCTTTATGTTTTCTTGACAAAATAGTAATTAGTGTAAAATGCTAATTTTTTTTAATTAAAAAAAATAAGAAATTGAAACATTTTTTGGTTATCTGCATTTTAAGTATGTGTGCCACATGCCCCATGCCTGTTTTACCTGTGGCTTAGGTGGGCATTAGATTCTACTGCAGTATAGGCCAGCCATTCTATTTTGAGAAATTGTATTCTGTATCACTTTTAAGCAACCGAAATCTATTTCATTATATTGCAGAAGTGGTAACTATGCAAGAAAAACAACTTCTGTAAGTAAGTGAGGTCAACAGCAATCATTCCTAGTCAACGCTATAGGGAAAATCCAATTGTCTAAATGACTCAACATAATTTTTGTGTAGAGGAACAGATGTATATGTGGTCTTGGTCGTTGCCAAGTTATAAGAAAAAGGAAAAAAACAGTTTCATTTCACTGTGGTTTTGTCTGAACCCAGCTTGTTTATGTTCTGGTGTTCTAATGTTGAGATAAGCTTGAGATAAGCCTTAGGAATATAATTATGTAGAGGTATATTAGCTTATTGTAAAAAAAAAAAAGCTTTCTGCATGGCAGTAACATTAACTACAGATATCACACAGGCTGCAGTTGTGTCTGGGCCTGAATCCCAAGAGAGCCTAAGTAGTAGGCCAACTCTTTCATGTTCATTTTTGTGGGGAAAATCTTCGTATTCCATGAATATTTGCCCGTTCCTGTGTTCAGTTCAAAGAATATTCGTGTATGTTCTTTGTGTTCATTTTCTTTTCTTCGTTTTTGTAGAAGGGGTTAATACAGGGTTAACGCGGTATGCACTATGCAGCTTTGGCACGAGTATTTAAAAGGTCCGTATGAGCAACTTTATTGGTCGTCGGCAGGGGCCTCCTCTGCCATCAACCAATGAAGTGCACCTGGAGGCTCAAAATAAAAGTGAACTACGGAAAACCTGTAATTGTTGATTTGTTGAACAGAAAATTGTGCGCCCCTCCCCATTATATCTTTACCAAGGTTATTTTGAGGAAAGTAGATAAATAGATAACACGGAAATTCATGATATTAGAACTGCAGAAAAAAACAGTGGTATTTCACAACTTAAATCACCGCAACAGTAAAACTCCTATCATTATATAGTGATCCAGGCACTGAGGGTATACAGTGTATCTCATATCATATCAAGATAGACACAGGCAGTTGTATAGCATACCTTCAATCACTATCTACTGTGCCAGATAATGATGGTGATACATCTGCCATCACTGTATACTAAGGCAGACACTGACAGTGGTACAACATAACTCCCAATATCATATCAGTGTATTAATATCACTTTTTTATGTGCTGGGCCATTGGTTCAAGTTTTCCTAGTTTTTACAACAAGTTGCTGTAGGTAAAATGTGTTCAATAATTATACAATATTAAGGGTCAGTTTAAATATATAAAAAGAAACAGCTAGAAGAAACTATGAAAGGTTCAACCTTCAGAAATTCAGCTCTGGCACCCATATTGCATATACAGGACTTGTCCCAACACCCAGATTGCAAATGTTTGACTTACCCCAGAACCAAGATTTCATCCACAGCACAGAACCCAGATTTCACTCATAGGACTTTCCACAGCACCCAGATTACATCCAGAAGACTTGCTATGGACCAAACTTTGCTCACAGGACTTGCCCCAGCACCCAGGTTGAGCTCAGAGGACCTGTCCCAGCACCCAGGTTCCGCTCAGAAGACTTTCCCCAGCACCCAGGTTGCCCTCAGAGGACTTTCCCCAGCACCCAGGTTGCCCTCAGAGGACTTTCCCCACCACCCAGGTTGCCCTCGAAGGACTTGCCCTAGTGCCCCTCCCCTTTCTCACTATCTACCTCTATCCTCCCTTTTCTCAGTATTTTCCCACCCTTTCTCACTATCTACCCCCCTTTTTTTAATTAACTTGCCTTGCTAAAGTCTTGTGGTAGGAGTGCAAGACCCCTGTTTCGCTGCTCTGATACGGCACCCCTCTTTCTCCTCTGCTCCCTGCCGCTGAGTCCAATTCAAGTAAAAAGAACATACCAAAATGTATCTTGTGATCAATGTTGTACTTACCTGTATGGGACAGTGTATGTATTTATGTAAGCAAGGCTTGATGGGCATGCCCTGGCTGAAGCCACACATACTAGACTTGTGCAAATAGGCCAAATATGATTCAGAAATTTGAATTTCTTGGTTCGTTTTTGGCCCATTCCTTTTTGGGCAATTCTGCTTCTTGCCCATTCGTTTTGGATGAACATCTGGGGGCTTTTTCTATTTGGAAACAAACTTTTATTTTGCTTTGTTTCATTCGTTACGTTTGGTGTTTTATCTTGTTTTCAGAGATTCATACGAATTGACGAAATATGAACATTTCATTAAATTTGCAATTTGTACGTATCCAAATGAACCAGACTACCACATACTAAGGACTGACAACCTGTTGAAGACATACCCCTGTCCCTGAATCACAATAATAAAATATGGTCATCCTACTGAGTATGTTTAAGTAAGTTGAGTAATACCTTTCTCATCTTCCATGTGTATTTTCCTTTTTCCTTAAACACATCAGTGTTAATTTTATTACCGCATAGCATAGCATGGCAAACATTCGCTAACCTTTTTTTTTTCCTTTCTTGCTTTTGTACTGTAGTTGGCTAATCCTGCACAGATGTGTGCATATAGTCACATTTAGTAGTAGTTAATACCACATAAATCAATCAGCGGTAGGGCCTTGAGGCTGCAATTAGTATATTAGGCCCATATTTTGCATGTAATCCATCTTTTGTCTGGCAGGGTTATGCCATGCCAGAGCAGGCAGATTGTACAGTGCATATGAAAGGCAAAAATGTGAATAAATGCAAAACCTAACACATCCAATTAGACTATAAGCATCAATCTTTACCAAATGTCAAACTAAAGCAATTTTAACCTTGTTGAAATTAGCAGTTACTCATTTTTACTATGAAACGCTCTTTAAATGACCCTGGTGTCCTTCTGAAAGACATCTGTAACACTAAACATAGTGTAGTTCTCACTGTTAATTTCTATCCAAATCATATAGCATCACAAATGCAGTAAAAGTATACATCTTTGAGATATTCAATAATATTATAGTAATTTATTTTAGTCTAGAATAGACCAACATATCTTGCAAAGTGCAATAAGACTTTGAAAACAGAAGACAGTTTTATCATATTTCAATATGGTATCATTACCATAGCATATGCCCTCCCATGATAACCCAGTCTTGAATATCATTAAATCAAGATCACAATGCCAGGTAAGCGGTGCAAACGCACTCGGCCTTCCACGTGATGTAAAAGAAAATGGGATACATCAGATCAGGCCACCTTTTTCCATTGCTCCGTGGTCCAGTTCTTATGCTTATGTGCCCTTTGTAGGAGCTTTCGGCAGAGGAAAGGGGTCAGCATGGGCACCATGACTGGTTTGCGGCAATGCATCACTGGACTGGAATGCGGCGATGCACACTTTTTTTTTAATCAGAGCCAGCATGAACTTTTTCAGCAATTTGAGTTCAACGGTTTTCTTATACTGTCCAATGCAGACCAGGGAACACCCCACAAGAGCTGCAGTTTTGGAGATGCTCCTGCTTCCAACACATCAACTTTGAGGGCAAAGTGGGCACTTGCTGCTTAATATATTCCACCCACTGACAGGTGCCATGATAACAAGATTATCATTGTTATTCACTTTCATCTGTCAGTGGTCATAATGTTATGGCTGATTGGTGTATTATTTTGTCAATGCTTTCCATTTCAAGAATATTTTCTGAAATGAATTGTGTGTCTTTTTATGTATTTTGACTTGAATTCCCACCAATACTTCTTTTTCACCATTGTCATTATCACAGGGTTGTACAATAAAAAATAGAATTCTTGAATTTCTCCAAGTGGAATTGTTTCAGAAGGACTTCACAAACTCTATAAGCTTCGCCACATGAGAAATTAATTCTGTATGGCTTCTGAGTACTGAATCATACAACCTCAAATGGCAACTTCAGCTTACTGTGCATGCTAAGTCTAACGGAAAAGGAAGAACAGAATACACTGCTTCAATGCTGTATTGCACCACTTGGTCTGTAATCCCAGACAGACTCAGTGGTGTTGAGATCAGGCTGTGAAGACCATACCATCACCTCCAGGACTCATTATTTCTCTTTATGCTAAAGATAGTTCTTAACTTTGACTGGTCATTGCCCTGTTGCATTATAAATTTGGGGCCAATCAGATGTCTTCCTGGTGGCATTCCATGATGGATAAGTAAATGCCTATACTTATCATTGAGGAGAGAATTAATTTTAACCAAATCCTCACATTAATTTGAAGAAATGCAGCTCCAAACTTGCAAGAAACCTCCATCATGTTTCACTGTTGCCTGCAAACATTCATATTTGTACCGTCATCTACAGTCATCAATATTTCATGAAGTTTCATGATGCTTCTTCAAAAGAGTTTGGAGAGAACATTTGAAAATTTCCGCCTGAAAGATTCCTTGATGATGCCGTATAACTACCTTGTGTCTTGTTGCCGTGTTCAGTCTTGCCATGGTTTATGGATTTTGGCATCATCTTTTTAGTGAGTTTGGCTGTTTCTCGCCCACTTTAATTCCTCATTCACGACTATTGCTGTTTGAATTAATGAATGTGTTTCAACGTACATATTAAAATCATGATCATGGCAACTGTTTAGTATAATTGTTTAATCATACACTTAACTATATTAACCCCTTCAATCCCAGGGGTTTTTGGTACCTCAAGTCCCAAGTGTTAGGATTCGTCTATTCGTTGCTATGTGTAGCTGCCATTATTACAAGCCACTTTGGCACCATTACAAGACTGTTTTGGAACTCCTTGATGAGGTACAGTGGGAAGATACTGTGTATAGGAGGGTACATATGAATCGCTGATAGGTAGAAGTAGCCAAAGAAAAGAGAGGTGATCTTGTTGATAGTTATGGCTGTGATTGATGGGTCCAACAACCTGTGAGTGTTTTTGCTTACTTTTTCCCACTCTGCCCAATAAGCAGTTAGAAGGGGATGGGAAAGCAAGTGATGTACTGTATAAGTGAGCTGAAGCCATTTTCATTTGTCAGTAGCAGCAGTTACAGACTGAGGAGAGTTAGGGTTTTGTCACAGTTAGCTTAGCAGACCCTGAGATTGATTCCCATTGCTCATATACATCACTTAAAGTTAATAAAGTAATAATAGTTTATTTTAGTGCAGAAAAGTAACTGGAGTGGGTGAATTGGAGAAGCTGTAGTATATGTATATCATTTATAGATACCACTTACAAGGACTGCATCAGACCTTTTTCCCAATGTAGTTCAGAGCAAAACCTTAAGTTTTCAGTCAAGGCAAAAACACAGTTTTAGTTGTTTATTAAATAGTGTTCTGCTCCTGAGTAGAGTTTACCTGCTTAGGACAGTTGCCTATTACAGTTGCCAAGCCTTTTAATTCTTATCTTGTCATCTATTATTCTTCTGGGCTTGATCTTTCAGTTGTTTAAAATTTAACATCTGTTCCTGAGTAGTTTTAGTTGTCCATTTACGCTACAAGTCCTCTAGTTTCTGGACAAGTTATATTGTATCTTCCTATTATATCAAATATTATTATTTATTGTGAAATAAATAGTGTGGCAATATCAGGCACTGTATTATGTATAATATATAATATTGGGGAAATTCAGTCCTGCTCCAAGAGGCTGCATGTGCATCTGCCGGTGGCTGACTTCCCAGGCCCAGTGCCCTACAACTGCTGCTGCTCTTTTGCCATCCTTACTCTTGCCAATCAATTATTTTTATTTGTGTAATATTTGGGAAATTGAGTCCTGCTCCAAGGGGCTGCATGTGCCTATCATTTACCAATGCCTACTTGCCCAGGCCCAGTGCCTTATTACTACTGCTGCTCCTCTCTCACCTTTCTTACTGTGGTAGGGTGATCACATTTTATTTAACCCATTCAGGGACACACTATGAGTTTACACACACAGGTGTATATTATATATCATACACTGATCATCACATATATATATACACCATCAAATGCACATAAATACATTTATATATATATATATATCTCACATAGAGTTTACATAATTACAGACATGAGCAGATTCAGAGTTTTAACCCCTCTATTACAAGACATGAGTAGATTCAGAGAATTAACTCCTCACACAGTCACACAAACAGACAAACGCAGTCACATACACACAGCCAAACACACATACCTGCTGCATAGGGGTTTCTTAATAGGCATTTTTTGGATGTCCCGGTACGTCTATTGGGGATTGAAGGGGTTAATCAACTGAATAAGACATACAAACCCTGTATTTGCAGGTATACATAAATAATATATGGAAACATAGCATACCAGATATGGATCAACAGAGTAACACACAAACCCAGCTTTGCAGGTATAGATCAATTGGAATTCACATAAAAACTCAGCAATTAAAGGTATAGATAAAAAAGTTACAGGCACAGATCACAGGTTACACACCCCAAAGCCAGCCCTGGCAGATACATTGGCAACTTAGAACCTGACCAGCACCCAAATTACACACATAGGACTTGCCATCTGTGTCCCAAACAGCCCAGCATGAGTCCATAATTGACTTGCCATATTTGTCCCATAAACACGCTGCCTGTGCCTATGTGCATGACGTCACTAAAGTTGTGTGAGGGGGTGCACGCGTCTAGTAGATGGCGTGCTGTGAGTGGAGGACGAGTTGTCAGATGCGACGCGGCCTCCCCATGGTCGGCCAAAGAAGTTGAGTGCATGTGCTCAGCTTCATATCCAGAGGAAAATAGACATATGAGTGCTGCCAGCATTGCTGCACATGTAAACCCATTTTCTATGACTACCATAAAAAACATATATATTAAATGACATTAATATGAAAATTTCACCTACTTGAAATACTTTGAGAAATAATACCTATTACACTACATTTATCAAGGGTTCTAGTGTTTTAACAATATAATAAATATTATAATATATATATATATATATATATATAATTCAAGGTAATTAATTTAAAATTGTTATTTTATGCATATAAAGTGTTATCGCTTTTATAATTCAAGTCAATATGTTGTTAAACCAAAGGACTTATCTAGTGTAAAGGCCTGTATTTGAAATTAATATGTACATAACAAGGAAATCTAAAGACAAATTAAAACATAAAAATAAACAATTATATTTTGCTGAACTAAAGTGTAATTTCTACAAAACTCATTGCCTTGCTATAAAATTGTATACACATAAAATACTACATTAATTGTGTCTTGGCTCAGGTTCCGTAATTTATATCATACAAATTAATGTAATTTTTCTTTCCAACACAATCCTTTTACACTTACGTTTTTGCGGCATACTTGCTGATTAAAGAAAAAAGCTTTTTTTAAGCTATCACAGGGCACAATACACATTATCTTAAACAAAAAGATGCAAATATTTTGCATAGTACATTCAAGGTTGTCTTATAATCGGACCTCAAGTAGAGGTCTGGCTGTAAGACTAGGATCCAGATCTCCTGCAGCACTGCAGGGAACCAGGATCCTCCTCTTTGGCAGCCGGTGAACGTCTGTGCGATGTGCGCAGACAACCTCTGCAGCTACCCGACACTTCTGCTGGGGCTTCTATGACGGAGCACTGGTGTGACACAAAATTCTGGTGCACAGTCATAGAAGCCTTGGTGGAAGGGGCAGACATCCACCAGCTGACACCAGGGAGTCTGAAGCACAGGGGGCAAGTTGGGGGCCTATAGGGAGTTTAAGGCAAATCAGGGGGCAGAGTGACAAATAGGGGGTATAAGGCAGCTATGCACATCTGCCCCCACGGGGCAGAGTAGCAAGCCGTGGGGGCAGATGTGCATAGCTGGGGGCAAGTAGCCAAATCAAAGGAAATAAAAGCAAGAAATCTATCCTTTTAGTTAGTTAGTTTGCTAATAATAATAAATATATACCAAACTATAACCCCCACTACACCAATGTACCCCACTTTTGGTGAGTTATATCTAATCCTAATATGTTTGTGTTGCTTTGCACAGAGCTAAATTAGTTTGACAGCACTGCCTTTTAACCCACTGACACTCTTTAAAACTCTGGACACCGTTAATGAGGCACTTGTGTGGTAGGAAGGCTGCTTACTTGATGTCTGGTTAAAACTATTAAATACACACAATATATTCATATAAATTAAAATTTTGGAGGGCTGCTATAATTACCAATATGCACATACAACACAGAATGGGATCACAATAGAAGTACTACCCGTATTCCAT
>VKOC01033708.1:0-13761 GCA_009364415.1 Spea multiplicata | reverse complement strand
TAGTTAATGGGTTAATTTAGGGACAGTTGTGGTTGATGGGGTCTTTAGGGTTAATTTAGGGGCAGTTGTGGTTAATGGGGGTCTTCTCTTCAGGATTAATTTAATGCTGAGGACTGAGGGTTAATTAACTCAAGGTGCAGTTAGAGGTGGGCAAACTGAGGTGAATGTAAATCCTGGGGGCAGTGAAGATTAACCCTGTATTTATTTATACAGACAAGTATTGTGTCTGTGAACGAGTCTGAAAATCTGAGTGCTCTATGGGATATCAGGGGGGTATACGGCATACCTGGGGAAGATGGAGTGACATATCTGGGGGTATAAGGCAATACAGGTATATAAGGCCGATATGTGGGGAGGGCAGTGTGGCATGTCTGGGAGGGCAGTGTGGCAAGTCTAGGCTCAAATGTGCATAACTGGGGGGCAGGTTGGGAAATAAAAACAAGAAATGCATTTTTATCAAAGTTTTTTATTCGAAAAAATAATCGGCCAACTAATTGATTATGAAAATAATCGTTAGTTGCAGCCCTATACTACAATGCTATAGGGGAGGCAGCTGGGGGTAGAGTGAAATGTGCGAATGGTGCCTTGTTATGCGGCAGAGGGGATACCGCCACCCCCTGAACCTGCTACCCTGCCAGTACATAATTTTGCATTAACTAATTCACTAAACTAAACTTTTCACTAAATATCTAAGACCTTTTGTCTTATAATCCACAAGTATAATTAACAAATATGTAGACACCATTTAGGGTTGTTTTTTCTTATTTATGCAAACACAAGCATGTCAGTGATCTGGCTGATTCATAAATCTCATAACGTGTAACCATGCAAGAAAAGATACAGAGAAGATATGTCCTAATTGGGTTGTAGACTTACCACAGGAATTCTCTCCTATGTGGCAGCTTTTTCGCAACTAGCTTGTAAACTAAACACAGTCATTGGAAGTCATCTGCTAATGACAGAAATGAAGACCTCCAAAGAAGATACTGTGCTTCAGTAAAACCATTTATGTAAAAATGAAAATCAGATGTACTCTTATGTGGTAATGTGGTGCACAGCATCTGCAGGTGTTACGGAGAGCAACTATATCCAGGGATGGGAAATGTTTTAATGAATATTTATATAAGATATATAAGACTTGCACAAAGTTACACATACAAATAGGACATGTTAAAGAGACATGTTGTTCAAAATAAAGAATTATGGGGACAGTTTTTTTGTGATTATATGAAAAGATACGAGCTACATAGATTCCCAAGAGTCCTCCAAATCAGCTCTTTCTGAGTGTCCACAGATAACTGCATGAGACCACTAACACACAGCAACAATGCTTAATCTATGAAGATATTCATACGCCAAGACAACAAATATATATGTTGAGAAACATACACAAAACAAGAAAAAGAAGACAGCACTGACTAATACTAATGGAACTTCATGTGAACTTCCTATAACCCTGGGATTTCCCTCTTCCGAGGGAGTGCCTTTGTGAGGGACCAAAGCTGATCAGTCATATGGGTGGCATTAGCCCTGCATTGGACAGTAATAGCTGCATATAAGGGGCAGTGCTAGCCTTGAGCTAGAGACAAAGTGTGTGTGGGGGGGTTGACATGGCTAAACACTGTTTCCCCTGCCTAGAGGGAGAGAGACGGAGTCTCAGGGAAGGAGGGTTCCCTCAAGAAACTCGGGGTTAAATCCAGAGGGTTCCTGGTATGGTATAATTTCATCATAGACATATAATGACTTTGTATTTTTCTATTCTTGGTGTACGGATGTCTTTCTCGGTTTCAAACCCTCTGGAGGGAGCTACTGCATCTCTTGTTGTTCTACCTGACAAATTTAATGGTGATCGCAAGAAATACCATCCGTTTATTACTTCTTGCCAGATATTATTTAATCTGGGGATTTATTCAGAGGTGCACACTATAAAATCACTACTATCCAATGAACCTCAACTATGGGCCCACCACATTATTCACACTATCCTTTACTTTTTGGACTTCTTCCACCTAGCTCTGGATTTACTATATGGAGATCCCGTCAGGGTTTCCTCAGCCACTTCTACTTTTCGTACCCTTAAACAAGGCTGTCGACCTGTGGAGGAATACATCACTGAATTTTGACTGCAGGCTAAGGGAAAGAAGACCTGAGAGATTACCTTCCACAGCTACCCCATCCAGAGCACTTGCCCCACCATCTCTCCAAGCACCTACTGCACCTGCTACTAATACTGAGGAACTGATGCAAATTGGTATTATAAGAGGCCCTCTGACACCTGAAGAGAAAGCCCGCCGTAGATCTCTGAACCTGTGTCTGTACTGTGGGCATATGTTTAAAGACTGTAGAGCAAGACTTCGTTCTTGCTAGGATAAGACCTTGGGTAAGACCCAATTTTTAAAATGAAGAAGCAAGAATCTACACCAGTCCGTACCCTATACCTATGCTTATCTCTTTCTCTGCAGTAGGCTGATGGCCCTATCTCCATTTCTGCATTGATGGACTCAGGACCCAGCAGATGTTTTTTGAATGCAGAACTTGCCTCACATTTAGCCATTCCTACATGTAAAAAGACTTCGCCTCTGCACATTCAATTAGTAGATAGGAGTTCACTTAAGTCTGGACCCATTACCCATGAAACTATACCCTTGTTACCACTGGAAATAAATACCAGGAACTCCTCCAGTTTGATATTGCACCTGCACCCACATTCTCGGTTATTTTGGGACTTACATAGTTACATAGGCTGAAAAAAATCATGCGTCCATCAAGTTCAGCCTTTCTTATATCTGTTAATGTGTTGCTGTTGATGCAAAAGAAGGCAAAAAACCCAATTTGGCTCTTTCCAATTTTGCACTAACCAGGGAAAAAATTCCTTCTTGAACCCAAAATGGCAGTCAGATTCTCCTTGGATCAATAAGCCGTTTCCCCATAATTAAAGATTATATCCCCGAATATTATGTTTTTCCAAGGATCCGTCCAGTTGCAGTTTAAACGTCTGTACAGACTCCAATAAAACTACCTCTGTAGGCAGAGAATTCCACATCCTTATTGTCCTTACTGTAAAAAAAAAAACCCTTTCCTTTGCCTTAAACTAAATCTCCTTTCTTCCAGTCTAAACGCATGACCTTGTGTCCTATGCATAGTCCTGTTTATGAACAGATTTCCACACAATGGTTTGTTAACCTTTCCTCATAACTATAGTGCTCCATTCCTTTTACCGTATTTGCTCGATTATAAGACGACCATTATAAGACTAATTCCAAAATCAAAAGACACTTAGAAAACAAAAGCCTGAATATAAGACTACCCTATAGGAAAAGTTTTACCAGTAAATATTAATTCATGTAAATTATTTTCATGTTTAATAAAAGCTATGATTGAGAAAAGTATATTTTTTAAATTTCCTTTTATTTGCCAACCTCCAGAAATGCATTTTAACCCCCTATATGCCACTCAGCCCCAGTTATGCCACTCTGCCCCCAGAAATGCTTTATACCCCCCTATTTGCCACTCTGCCCCATGATATGCCTTATACCCCTATATGCCACTCTGGCATATAGGGGGTTAAAAGGCATATCATGGGGCTGAGTGGCATATAGGGGGTTAAAATGCATTTCTGGAGGTCCAGAAATGCATTTTAACCCCCTATATGCCACTCAGCCCCATGATATGCCTTTTAACCCAGCATGTACTGGCTGCCTTGGCTTGATAGGAGTGTGATTATATATATCAAACTGCTAACAGCAATCACACTCCTATCAATCCAAGGCAGCCAGTACATGCTGGGACCTGGGGATGATAGTAGTGGGATTACAGCCTCCCTATGCCATGCTACAACCCCCACCCCCCTTACACATCCATGCTATCACACACACACTCATTCACAAACATTTAAATACTCATTCATTCCATTAATCACACATACTCAAAAACCCTCCCCCACCCCCTTACCTGAACTGCAGATCTCTCACTCGAAGACTTCTGCAGGGGCCCGGCTGTGCGAGCAACTTCTCTGGCCCCGCCCCCAGAGGAGGGGGGAGATAGAGCTCTGTGAGGACGCTGCAAGCTTCCTATCCTGCTTCTAACAGAAGAGACGCTGCTCGTGACCGGTAAGCAGCATGGCCCCAGCAGACATTTTTTTGGGGTCTGATTAGAAGACGACCCCGATTAGAAGACGAGGGGTACTTTTCAGAGCATTTGCTCTGGAAAAAACCTCGTCTTATAATCGAGCAAATACGGTATTAATTTTGTAGCCCGCCTCTGCACCCTTTCTAGTGTTATGATATCCTTCTTTAGAATAGGTGCCCAAAATTGCACAGCATACTCAAGGTGCGGCCTTACCATTGATTTATACAGAGGCAAAATTATATTTTTATCCCGTGAATTGATGCTCCTTTTTATAGACGAGAATACCTTACTGGCCTTAGCAACTGCTGACTGACATTGCACATTGTTGCCTAGTTTGTTGTCTATAACAATTCCCAAATCCTTCTCATTTGTCGTTACGCCTAATTCACTACCGTTTAGGGTGTAGGTTGCTTGTGCATTCCCTACCCCGAAGTGCATAACTTTACATTTATCTACATTGAATTTCATCTGCCATTTGTGTGCCCAGTCCCCCAGTCTATCTAGATCCCTCTGTAGTACAGTAATATCCTGCTCGCACTGTATTACTTTACCTAGTTTAGTGTAATCTGCAAACACAGAAACATAACTTTCAACGCCTATTGCCAGGTCATTTATAAATATGTTGAATAAAATTGGTCCCAGAACAGAACAGTTCTGTTGAATACTAACCTATTGTGTGGAACCGTGTCAAACGCCTTGGCAAAATCCAAGTAGATTACATCCACTGCAACACCCTGATCGACACTTCTACTTACTTCTTCGTAGAATGCAATTAAATTAGTTTGACAGGACCTATGTTTCATAAAACCATGCTGATTTATGCTAATAATACTATTCTTCCCAAGGAATTCTTGAATATTATCTCTAAACAGCCCTCCAGCAACGGAAGTTAGGCTCACGGGTCTATAATTTCCGGGCACAGAGTTTGAACCCTTTTTGAAAATAGGAACCACATCTGCCTTCCTCCAATCCTCTGGTACAATTCCTGAAAGAAAAGAATCCCAGAAGATTAGAAACATAGGTTCACTTATTTCCTGACTCAGCTCCTTAAGTGGGTGAATACCGTCAGGCCCCTGGAGCTTTGTTAACATTAACTTTCTTTAGTTGCTGCAGCACCTTGTCCTGGGCCATCCAATCACAGTCTGACTGCATTTTTTTCCAGTAGTCCTATGTATATCCATTGACATAGGTTCCTCCTTAATATATACAGAGGAAAAATAGTTATTTAAAGTTTCTGCTTTTTCCTGTTCCTGCTTAACCAACACTCCCATCTCTGTTCCCATTTCTTATCGTATTGAAATTGGCCTTTTTAAAATTATTTGTTTTAGTATTTCCCATGGGCAATTTCTTTTTTGAGTTTATTTCAAAAGACACCATATTGTGATCACTATTACCCACTTGAATGTTAGACAAAAGATCAACATTGTTTGTTATCACCAGATCCAGACAAGAATCCTTTCTAGCTGGTGCTTGTACCAGTTGTGACATGAAGGTGTCATTGAACAGGTTCAAAAACCTCAATCCCCTTGCAGAACTACTAGTCTCTCTATCCCAATTTATGTCCGGGTAATTAAAATCTCCAATAATTAACATGTTAGAGACTTCTCTGGCTCTATAAACATATCCCGACTATTGATCGGAAGAAAAGGACTATTTTTCTTCTACCCACTGTGTTTAAAAATGACTAAATTCTCCAGCCTCTTGTGTCAATATCATGGACTACTCCCTTCCCACGATCCAACAGTCAAATATTTTGAGACGTATTCAAAAAGAAAGGGGCTGATGTTTTACCACCCCACCGTCCATATGATCGTCCCATATGATCGTCCTGTGGTGGGGCGCGAGGCCTATGTCTTGCTGCGCAATGCTTCACTGCTGAGCTCCGGCATATGACGTCATATGCCGACGCTCAGCCTGAAGCGCCGGCACCCGAGACAGACGCCTCACACTCCCAACAATGCAGTCTGGGCAGTGCTGAGGCAGGCGGCAGCGGCTGCGGTGGGGAGCAGAGGAGTTCTGGAGTTCTGACAGTCAGGGGGGCCAGGTCCGTTCATTTCCTTGGATTTATTTTATCAACAAATAGTATTGAAAAGATTCAGGCCTTTCTTTAATGGCCTGCACCTATGGATTAGAAAGAAGTACAGGGATTTGTGGGATTTGCTCATTTTTATCGTAAAGTTATTTGTGACTTTTCTAAAATCATTCAACCAATTACAGCTCTCATAGCAAAAAAAGTCTACGTTTCAATGGTCCAAAGCAGTGCAAGTAGCATTTGAAACACTCAAAAAAAGATAAATCTCTGCTAACGTTTTGGCACTTCCGGATCCTAATAGGCCTTATACTCTACAGGTGGAGGCATCTGGCTCCGGTAAGAGGGTATAAAGAGGAAAATTTATAGGTGGATATACATGTTATTGGAAGAATTACACGGGTGGGGAAGATAGAGAATTAGGACAAGTTTATGGAGAAATAAAGGAACTTATATGCAGAAGCTAGATAAGTAATATAAAAGGAGGATGTGATTGTAATGGGTTATTAACCGTTTCTGCTGATTCTGAAAATTATTTCAGCAGTAACTGACAAACCCCACTTATAGTGTATACTGGAGATAATTAACAGTGTTTGCTGCCTCAGGGGTAATTCAGATCTGGCAGTGTTGAATTGAGGTTAACACCCTCTAGTTAGAACTTGGAGGATTATTAAAATGCAATATTACTGCAAATTTAGCACAAACTCTCCATTCTTGCAAATGAACATACAAGAAATGAGGGCAAAAACATAAAATTGCTAAATAATTGGAAATTAATGTTTAGTAAAAACGTTTAAAATACAAATAAATATATATATATATATATATCCACTGACCCAGAATGTCTCTCTGGGCATCTGAGTATTTCCTGTTGGGCCATATACCCTTAACAGGGAAATTCGATGCTCCAGGGAGCAGCTTCACAAGGGATGGAGCTAGCCATATATGTAAGCATTGCTAGCCCCAAAGACATTAAATTTGTGTGGGAGTGGGAAGGGAAAAGGGCAATGAGTGGTTGTGCAGATATCCACATACATGTCAGATCTCCTATGCGTCAAGACATTAGTGTATTTTGGGGAATGTAGGTGAGTTGACAGGATTTGGCAGCATTTTGACTTTTCTACAGAATTCCCTATTGTCCAGGACCCCCTTACAACCAACCAATGTTATCAAAATTACTTTTAACCCCCTCTGTCTCACTGGGCACAGGAGGATTACATGGATCTTATTTGCTTCTGAGACTGTTTAGATACCCTCCCCCATATCTTGGTTCTGGATACATACATTTTAGTTTTTACAATTTTTTTTACTTTTTATATATTTTAAAAAAAAATATTGGGGTTGGGGTGGTGTTGACATTAGGAATGCTTAAACAATTTACGGGTTAATGAATGAGTCAGTTTACTGATTATTTTTTTACAGTCAAGTGTATAGTGGTACTCCACAGATATGGTACATATACATTAATGGAGGAGAAGGCAGCATTTAAGAACTATAAGCAGACTCAGAATGAGGAAGATGAGAGCATTGTGTGAATGAAAGTGAATTAGTGAGTGACTGTAAAAGTGTTTGTGTTAATCATAGGTGTATAACTGATTTGTCAAAAAGGCAAAGATGGTATAAGCAGGGTGTTTATGGGACAAAAATGGCACAGGCAGGGAGTTTATGGGACAAAGATGGCACAGGTAGCGTGTTTATGGGACAAAGATGGCGTACACTCGGCTGTTTGGGAACGATGCTCACTCATGCTGGGCTGTTTGGGGGCAAAGATGGCATGTCCTATGTGTGTGTGTGTGTAATTTGGGTGCTGGTCAGGTTCTATGAGGGCAATGTGGATGCTGGCTTTGGGGTGTGCAATCTGTGATGTATGCCTGTAATTTAGGGGGTTTTATCTATACCTTTATTGCTGAGTTTTTATGTGATTTCTAGTTGATCTATACCTGCAATGCTATGTTTCCATACATTATTATTGTGTACTTGCAAATACGGGATTTGTATGTCTGATTCTATGCCTCCAGTGCTGAGTTCACATGTGAACAATAATAATAACAATATTAATATATATTATATATATATATATATATATATATCTTCGCCACCACTTGTTGCTTGATGTATTTTGGCTGCAGTTTCGTGAGTTCCTATTTTCTGATTATTTTGGCTTGTTTAAACGGATTTTGCTACTTCTCTGGAGACCCTGACCACGGCTTGTTTAACAGATTTTGCTACTTTTCTGGTGACCCTGACCACGGCTTGTTTCCTGATTTTCGGACACGATCGCCTAAACGGTGCTCTCAGATTTTTCGGGATAGATCGCCTAAATGGTGTTTCCCGAATTTCCGCTGCCTGTTCCTGCATACCGGACCTTATATATTCGACCTCACAAGAGCTCTACGCGATTCGCGTAGACAAGTTCCGCTGCAGCCGGAAGGAGGTGCGGTTAGCAGCTGGGGTTGTCTGCGTCCATCGCGCAGACCTTCCCTGGCTGTCAGAGTTCCCCGGCCGCCCCGGTGCGGGGATCTCTGACAGCTGGATAACCCTGCTGACTTCGCCATTTTGTTTTCATTGCAGCAGAACTAATCATGCCAATTAGGATTGTTTGTTTTAAAAGGTACATTGGATGTATTGGATGAATATAATAAAATACATCTAAATGTTAAAGCAATATATGTACCCTAATCACACTTCCACGGACTTGCTGGCAGTTCTAATATCATGAATTCCCTTGTTATTTATTTATCTACTCTCCTCAAAATAACCTCTGTAAAGATATAATGGGCACAATTTTCTGTTCTTGCCTCAGGGGCCAAAAGACCTAGCTACAGCTTTGCCCTCCTTGCTTAGCGGCTTCTTTAAAATTAGAGCACCAAATTTTACTGACACATTTAGTGTAATGCTGTTTGACGGGCAAATAGGTCATTGATGACATGTTTGTTGCCAAAACGGCACTGACAAGCTGCTTGGGGACAAAGATGGCACTGGCAAAATGTTTGGGAGCAAAGCTGGCGCTGTGGAAAGTGAGTAGGTTAAGTACAATATGGGTGTGGTTAAAGGGGTTATATTTGTTAAGGGTAGGTGTTTGCAATATTGCCTCCAGATCTGTTTCAGTAAAGTCATGGCACTTTAATACATTTGAACTGGTTCCCAAGATTGTGTTGCTGTGGTCATTTCCGATTGCTGTGGTGTTTACTGATTTTCTGAGTTGTATGGCTTAGTTATAATCAACAACATTAGTTTTTCAAACTTCCAATGATATATTACTTATGTTAATGTAATAGCACAGATGAAAACCTGACAATGTTTTACAAATAATAGAAAAATAACAGTTAAAGACAGATTGAATCCTGCTGTTTGTGTAGTCTTTTTAATCCTTTTAATTTTGAAACACTGAGACCCCTTCCCAATTCTCCACACAGCCCTTTATAAGAAGACAGTTATTAAAGTTTGTAGAACATAATTTAACATAACAAAAACATATTTCTGTATCAAAAACTGACAGCTCTGCAATATTTCACAAATTATCCCTTGTAGGTACTAAATTCCATTTAATTGCTTCATGGACCATTTCTCCACAATATGTTCCCTAGCTATTCATTATGCAAGGATGATTCTATAACCCATTTAGAATTTCTGAAACATTTTCATTGTTGCTATGTATAGGAAGCTGTTATTAACTTTTTTTCATGTCCTCTTTATTGCCTTTCAAGTATGCTGTAGCATTTGGTGTGGACATTTCACTAAACCCGGTATGAAAGGGATAGTTTAATGCTCCAGACGTCCTCAATTAAAAAAAACAAAGGACTGCCTACTTTATTGAACCAATTGTTTCCTCTTAGGACATAGTAGACATCTCCCTGCCACAATAAGAGAGGTCAGGCTGTCTATTGACAGCCGTGACTCTCCCCTGTCAGCAGAAGTCCGCACCGGTTGCTTCCTGCTGACCGATTGTGTGTAACGGCACTTGGAGGGCACCTTTAGGATTAAGCACGAGGCTCTTCTTTAAGTTTATTGCTTTTGGAGTGTTTTTAGAGGATGAATCCTTCTATTAACAGACACGATCGGTTTCGGTGAATTAACCCCTGTATTACCAGGCATGAGCAGTCTTTATAAGACTTGTGCATTAACTTTCATATAAACTTTATTTTGCCCGTTTTGTGGGTTCGTATGAATAAACTATAACAGTGCCAAAACTTTTTCATGAATCGTCCATTCATCTCCAAGTGTAGCCACCATAACAAGTCATTCCAAGCAATATTCCAAAAAAACAGGGAGTGCTCTCATTGTTGGCTGTGATTGATGGGTCAATTAATTCTTAGTTTCTTCAGTCTGGCCAATCTGCATTTACAAGGGGAAAGGACAAGCATTAGATATATAAGTGTGATAATGCCATTTTAACATGTCAGTACCTGCGGTTACAGAGTGATGAGAGTGATTGGAGCAAATGACAGCGATAGCTTAGCAGAGACTAAGATTAATGCTCATTGTTTGCTCATACTGCAAGTTAATAAATAGTTTATTTTAGTGCAGATCATTTACTGTTGCAGGGTTGGATGGAGAAGCTGTAGTTTACTACTTTAGTGTATTACAGGGACTGCAGCAGACATTTTTTCCTGTTCCTGTGCAGAGTGTAATTGCCCATTTACACTAGTACGAGCCAAAATTGTATTTGGTGGACAAGTTGTTTTTATTATTTTTCTATCATATCATGTATTATTCTTCATTGATAAATATCATTTTACTAGGCTTGTGCATGTGCATTGTACAGTTGTTTAAAATGTAAAACCTGATCCTGAGTAGAAACAAATCTTTTTTATCTTCAGTTCATTGCTAAATATTATATATTGGTGACCAATTCAGGGATGAATCAACATCTACATACACACTACAGTGTGCTTTGCTCCAAGGGAAATTGGTGGCATCAGCAAATGCACAACAGCCACCACCAGCAGCTGCTGCCAGAGCAAAGGGTGTGGGGAGGCCAAAGCTTTCTTCAGGGGTGTGACTGATTCCCACAGACAGATAGGGCACAGACATCCACTGCACCAGCCTACCCTAGAATACTTTGGGGCTTTCGATTCGAGAGGCATGTCAAAGCAGCAGTCAAATTATTCAAATCAGGGCCGGCCTTATGTGTTCAGGTGCCCTGTGCAAACTACTTTTCTGGTGCCCCCTCGACAAAAAAGAAAGAATAAAAATCTTAATATAACTGGAAACACTGGTAACAATAATGTATCTTAAATACATTAAATATAGGAAAAAGAAAGCTTTATAACAAAACATTTTTCCTTTAAATATTGAAAAAAATGGAACCTAGGCAATTATTTCCTTTGCGCCCCCTCCAGTGCAGTCTTCCCTCCTTCTGACCCTACCGTGTCTTTGTAAGGCCCTCTCTCCTGTACTCTTCGCCAGAGTCCCTTTGTTCCCTCATTCATTAAGCCACACCTTTCTCTTCCTTCCTACCTATAGTTTAGGTATAGATAAAAAAGCAACACATGTAAACAACACTTGCGTGTATAGCATTGCATGTATAGTCCAACAGAATAAGACACAAACCCAGCTTTGCAGGTACAGATGAACTGGGGATCACATGTAAACTCGGCACTCAAATAAACAACACATGGAAACAGCACTGCAGGTATAGATCAACTAAACCCTGTATTTGCAGGTATACATAAAAATGTATGATAGCATAGCAGATATAGATCAACACAATAACACACAAATCCAGCTTTGCAGATCACCTGGAAATCACATATAAACTCAGCATTAAAGGTATAGATAAAAAACTACAGGCATAGATCACAGGTTGCACACCCCAAAGGCCAGCCCTGGTGTCCACATAGAACTTGACCAGCACCCAAATTACACACGCAAATTATAGCCCAGCCTGAGCCATCTTTGTCCCCAAACAGCCCAGCATGAGCCATTTTGTGTCGCCAGACAGCCCAGAATAAGACATCTTTGTCCCCAAACAGCCTGCCCCGTGCCATCTTTGTCCCATGAACACCCTGCCTGTGCCATCTTTGCCTTTCCCCAAATCACTTATACATCAATGATACACACAAAACACTTATACAGTCACTCACTCATTCACTCTGTCATTTACACAATTCCTTCACGTAATTATTCATTCTCTCATTCATTAACACAAACCATTTACACATTTTCATTAATGCAGTTTTACAATTAATTCTCACAATTCATCCATCCATTAATTCATTCATTTTCTCACGCATTCACACAATTCATCCACACATTAATTTATTAAGTCTCTCACCCATTCACACAATTCATCCACACATGACTTCATTCATTATCTTACTCATTCTCATTCTTTATTTATTTCAAGATTCTTACTGCCCCTTCTTCCCCTTTCTTACTATCTACTCCCTTTATCTACCCCCTCTCCTCCCTTTTTCACAATCTCTTCCCCTTCCCACTATCTCCCTCTTCTTTCCCTCTCACTATCCCCTCTCCCCCACCTTTGCAGTTACCCTGGTGAGGTCCTGTGGTGGGAGCGTGAGGCCTCAGTCTCGCTGCCCTGCCACGGCACACGCAGCTTCACCGCTGAGTGTTGGGATATGATATCATTTTCCAGTGCTCATCATGAAGCCCTGTGATCAAGGCCTCACGCTTCCACCATCGCAGTCAGCGGTAGGGAGCAGAGGAGACAAAAGGGGCCAAGTGGTTGCTGAAAACATTTTCATTTGCGACCACTCGGCGCCCATCTCTCTCTCCTCCTCTATTATTATTTATTGTTTTATATAGCGCCATCAAATTCCGTAGCACTGTACAATGGGTAGACAGGACATAACAAGTAGTATGTAACATAACAAATTGACTAACAAAGACAACAGGTGAGGAGGGCCCTGCTCAAACGAGCTTACAGTCTAGATGGAGTTGGGTTGTCTTACACAATAGGTAAAAGTGCCACTTCTGGGGATAGACCAGCCACGCAAGTAAAAGTATTGCAGGGGAGGGAGAAGGAAGGGTAAGCTAAAGGAATATAGGAGGGCGTTAGTGTGCTATGTTGTAAGCATCCTTAAAGAAGTGGGTCGTGAGTGATTTTTTGAAGGAATAAAGGTAGAGGGACAGACGGATAGACTGGGGGAGGGCATTCCAGAGGATAGGGGCAGCTCTTGAGAAATCTTGTAAGCGGGCATGAGAGGTAGAAATCAGAGGAGAGGATAGAAGGAGATCATTGGATGAGCGAAGAGACCGGTTAGGAGTGTATTTAGAGATGAGATGTAGGGAGGGAAACCGCTGTGAAGGGCTTTGAAAGTAAGAGCGAGGATTTTGAAATGAATCCTAAAGCGGACAGGCAGCCAGTGAAGAGACTGACAGAGGGGAGAAACGTTAGTAAAGCGATGTGAGAGGAAGATAAGGCATTCATGGTGGATTGTAGAGGGGTGAGACGGTTAAGAGGGAGACCGGCTAAGATAGAGTTACAGTAGCCAAGACGGGAGATGCGGGCAATGTTTTTAAGATGAAGGCGACAGTTTTTAGAGACACACTGAATATGGGGTGTGAGCGAAAGGTCGGAGTCAAGGGTTACACAGTGTGCATGAGTAGACGGGGAGATGATAGCACCATTAACATTGAGG
>VKOC01033701.1:0-12977 GCA_009364415.1 Spea multiplicata | reverse complement strand
ACTATTGTTGCCGTGTTACTATTGTTGCCGTGTTACTTTGTTACTGTGTTACTATTGTTGCCGTGTTACTATTGTTGCCGTGTTACTTTGTTACTGTGTTACTATTGTTGCCGTGTTACTATTGTTGCCGTGTTACTTTGTTACTGTGTTACTATTGTTGCCGTGTTACTATTGTTGCCGTGTTACTTTGTTACTGTGTTACTATTGTGCCGTGTTACTTTGTTACTTTGCTACTATTGTTGCCGGTTACTATTGGTTGCCGTGTTTACTTTGTTACTGTGTTACTATTGTTGCCGTGTTACTATTGTTGCCGTGTTACTTTGTTACAGATCGTAGGCTTCTATGTTTCATAAAATAATTACCCAAAACATGACATTTCTCAGTTTTGATTCCTGTGTAAGTTTCTCTACCACCGCTGCGGCTGTTTTCCTGTTGGTGACTGCGATACAAATCTCCCTACACATAAACGCAACAAGATTATTATTGTACCATAATTCTTACAATTAAATCCTGGAATTATAAAAAGATTTTGCTCTCCAAAATCATCTGGCGTTACATAAACTCCGTGTGCTGAACGAATGAATAAAAAATGTTCCAAGACCATCTGCTTCTCACGTTGGACAAAAAGTGGTAATACCCAGAATAAAAATATGAAATGAGTATAAATAGTAACGGTAATAAGAAGATGTTGTGTCCTATTTAGATGTATCCTACAAAATAACGTATGAGCCCAAAAAGCCGCCTTGGTCTAGGGACGGATTCGTTAAGTGCAGCGGCCTCGCGTTTGCCATTAGTTTATATTGCAGCCTCGCGATTGGGAAGGCAGATGGCCGAGAACGTAAATGACTGAACTTTCTGAGTCTTGGTTTCATCTCGGCCATTTCTAGTTTTAATGCGGGATTTGGCTGCAGAATTTATTCTATTATTATTAGGGAATAAAAACAGATAAAACAGATAAAAAGCAGTGCTGAAGATCCTCTAATCTCCAAAAAGAACTGAAAATCTTTCTGGGTGACTAAGAGACACAGCCCCAAAATACAACTTTCTAAACCACAATTTATAATGTATCCGCTGAGCCATCATTTATTAAATGGAGGGGCCGGGTAAACCTTTTCTAGCGGCTCCCCCGGCTACGTCTCATCGTGATCACGGTGGCCCAAGAGACAGCCCCCGCCTAATAATCTTAATATTTAGTAATTATATAGCAAATAGCCTAAAGTCCTTGTTACTTCTGTATGACTTTTTATACGTTTTAAGTTAAACAAGTAAAAAAAAAAAAAGAATTAAAAAATAATTCTATCAATGGCACAAAATCATCACATTAGAAGACCTAAGGGAAGGAAAAAGCCCAACCTACGCCTTGCCACCCCCACCTCTGTTTTTTTTTGATGGGTAAGGGATCCTTTTCCGTTCCTTCTACGGCTCCAGGTTAATGCCAGCGAAGAGCCGGAATGAGAAGTTCTTCAGCTCCTCAAGGACGTCGCTCCATTCCAAAACAGGAAAACAAGTCCATAGCCAAACAAAATAATGATACGGTCACTAAATAGAATAAATCATGTAAAATTCCAATTTTGAATGATCGACAAATGGTTATTAGTTAAAAAGAGTTTTAACTAAAGTAACTTTGTTACCCTGTAAAATATTCCTCCTCGTTCTTCTTCACCAAACCCAGTTGGCTCCTTCCTTCGTTGATATATATATATAACTACTTTTTTGCTATAAAACACTCATTAAAATTCAAGATTTTTTTTATTCAAAAATCAAGATTCCAAAAAAAAAAAGCCATCTATTCCAAAAGAATTATCTATGGCTGAAACCTTTATTTTTCATATATTTTTTTTCTTTTTAGTGCTAGGGAAAACTGCTTCTTTTTTTTCCTTAAATGCCAGGAAAGCCAATCCTTTGTTCCGGTCCCTTTGGAATAACTGTACGTATTAAACAAATGTTCTTTATTTTGAGTGGAGGCTAAGGTCAGGGAATCTTATTATACCAACGAGCTGCATGACGGATGAAGGAGAGAAAGCAGTTATAGCAAAGGCCTCGCCGGTGCCATATTGAACATCTGCCTCAATTATCCTCCCCAGCACAGAAGAGAAATGATCTTTTACAGCACGGGGACCTATTGTCGCTGTGGAGCTCGGACGCGGATTTTAGGTTGTATACATAGAGCGTATAAATAACAGCGAGGGAAAGGAAGGAAATAATATAAAGAACCAAATCCCTTTTTTTTAAAGATACTGCGGAGATTTCGTGGTTCCATTTAAACGTCTAACTGGAAACACTAAGTTGCGGTGGCCTTAAATTTATGACGCTGGAAATGTGTGGGGTCCCAAGAATCCACGTTATGGGAAGTTTACATATTTCTAGGTCAGCGGGCTTTTAAAAAATTTCGAGGAGTCATTTGGCGCATGAAGTTGGGGGGGGATTTAGGTTTAAGAGACAGATTGAAATTTGTGGGGTCAGGGTTTGAGTGTCCCAAGAATTCTAAGACCGGAGCTGGTTTAGTGAGTCTGGAGAGCTGGGGATTCACGTAATCTGCTTTACAAGAGCTAAATTGGTGAATAAAAATGAACTTTAAAGATCCAAACCATCAACAAGGTGCAAAAATGTAAAAAAAAATGTATATTTCCTGCTCAAATAACAATTCACCCTTTTTTGTCCTTTTCAGCATTGTGGAAGCCAGACTGAAAAGTCCCTGGACCCATTTTGGCAGCCGATGCACAGGTATATATAAACATGCTTCGGTGCAGTCAGCGACCCTTATTCTACCTAGTTCCACAAGGTTAAGATAGATTACTTCTATTTCATTTTTTTAGGTAATTTCCCTTTCCTGCAGACTTTATTTTTCATTTCACTCTTTTCCTTGGGTTGAAAATAGAGCGCCAAGGGTTTGTGGGTCAAAGGCTGAAAAGGTAATGTTTTCTTTTTTTTTTCCCCTAGAGGTCGCACCCTTAGTTATTTAATAAGAATTGTGTTTTCAGGGAGTTTAATATTTTACGAGTTTCAGATGAGGGCATGCAAGTTTACATTGAAAGTCGCATGCCCTTTACAAAGGCTAAAACCTTAATCAGTTGTTGGTCTCGATTCAGGAACCGTCTGCCTATCCCATGCATGTTTAATACCCTCTCTACGACTCTACTTAAACAGAAAAGAGAGTGCGGTGTTTCCGTATCATTCACTCCGTCTGTCTAATGTAATTGGAACTGAGATTTACTCTCAGTGACCTAAGAGGGTACCAGTGGGAGCCTCACATTTTCATTCCTTTTTTCCAGGAGTATCCTTACATCTCTTTCAACAAGAAGAGAGCGTCAGTAATGAAGCATTTCTAAGTCTGAAAGTGAATTGGCCTCTTGTGTTGAAGCAAGCAAAGTGCTTACTTTGAAATTGCATTATTATGAATGCTTCTGTTCGATGACATGTTTACCCCCAGGGTTACAAGAGAAGTGCGCCGCGCTGCCATCTATAATGCAGATTAAAGATGTAAATAGTTTAATGATCCCAAAGTCTCATGTTTCCAAGACTTCAAGATAAATCTTATTTCAACAAACAAAAGCTGTAGTTTGATGCTTTTCTCGTCTTATCTTTGCAACGCTCGAAATGGTTGAACAGGCGAGGGATGATCTGTCTTTCAGATACAAATGCAGAGAGAGATTTAACAAAGGTTCGTGGGGGATAAATGGTTCAGAATCTTCTATAGAGCAACTATCAGGGGTACGGGAAGTGCAATGGCAACCGTGCAGAGTGTCGAAGGGAGCCCCGCTGCTTGTCAGTCCTATATAGTCAGTTCCTTGAGGTCTAGAAGAGGAGGGTTGAGAAACCAGTTCCTTTTGGGGGAAAATCTGGTGAAAGTTGGAGTTGAAGGACGCGAGTGTCTTTCCCATGTGCTCCTGGTCATCAGACCTTGCTTCGCTTGAGGTATCAATGAACATTTGGGGAACCTGAGCCTGGAAAAACCCTCGGTGAAACGCGTACTTTGGGTAACTGATACAATTTGCTTCAGAAATCCAACCCAGAGTCTTCTTTGTTGGCTGACATCTTTGTTCTCTAACTCCCATAAACCTTTCTTTGATCAAAGGATGATAAATTACATCAAAATATCCTTGACAGATTTTGATTATCCTTTTATAGATCAGCATGTATTGTGGAATCTGACGTTTCCAAACTTGCTTCATCCGAGGTCAAAACGGATCACATTTATTCTATGTATATGTTCTCCCCCTGAAGAGAACCCTTTACATTTTACAAGAGGTTTGCTCATCACCTGAACGCGTGCCTGTCTCCCGAAGGTCTCTTAGAATCAGGTTTCTGTAAAGCCTTGATGTGATGTTTTATTGAGGGAATTCATTGATTTATTCCAGGAGGCAATCATTAAAGTGCCTGTAACGGCTGCAGTGTCCCTTTAACAGAATTCCCCCAAAAAACTATATTTAATGTACTGGACTGCAAAAATGTAAAAGTTTGGCAAACTGACAGATCCGCATTAAATATTTTATGAAATAAGAAACCCATATGTCCGAAAGTCAAGCCACGATTCACTAGTTTAGCTGTTGTGATCCAAAATAATTTCATGTAGTTATGAAACTTGAAGAAAATGAAAGCATTAATATTTTAATCGCTGAAGATCACGGCTCTTAAGTTACTCGGAAAATGATTACAATTGTATTTTCCAGAGAGAGAAAAAAAAAATTGCATAAGAAAACCCAAGTGAATTACGCTTCTGGCAGTTTTTGCAAGCGAGCGGAATTTCATTTAAACAACTCATTATTCCTGCAACACTTCTCTGCGAATGGCTGACGTGCGGCAAAACGCAGCCAGAGAACCCTGTCCTACATTTGGATACAAATCTCTTATTGATGAGAACGCGATTGATTTAACAAAGATACATAACGGGATAAGTTAATTATTCAGTGGAATCGTATTTACTATTTTTAGGTGGGAATAATAATGCATGGTGTCTCATTAGCATAAACCCCTCCCTTTTTTAATTAATATTTAGGACGTTATAAGGCTAGGAGGAAGTAAATAAAGCTGCGCCGTACCCCGTGTGATTGATAATTTGAATTGAAAGGGGTGTTGGAAATTTTCTCTTTAACACGGCTGATTTTTTTTAAGTTAGACAGGACCTCCTTGTCTCCTCGGGGGAATGATTTCATGAATGGGCGGGGCTAGTTATCAGCACAGGCGGGGCTTGCTCTGCTTAGGAGCAAGGCTAGCTCAAAACCTTTTTGAATAGGAGGAGAAGTTTATAGCGAGTAGGCTCGGCTAAACACCACTCCTCCCCCGCCTAAGTAAGAGAGAAATGACCTGGAGGTCCATTGAAACAGAGCTTCACCTGGAGACTCCGGGTCAAACCTGAAAACTTCACAGACATTGAATACTCTCCTAATCTAAAGCGATGGGACGAAACCCAACATATGGATCGGCAAACATAAAGTTTATTGGTCAACTGAACTAGAATGATCATGGCACCTTGATGGTCCCCCCCTCTGTAGATCAGGACAGATACACTTGTCAGGAACATAAATGATATATAAAAATACATTTATATGTACATTTAAATTTGTTTAGTAATGTTTTATATACAACAATTCTTATTTTGTGTGTTAAAATGACATCAGCTCATAGTATGCAATGCACATAAAAATATTTTTTAAAAAAATGTAAAATGTAAGATGTAAACAATGAGTTAATATTTTTATGTATTCACAATTTTTAGCAACAAATTAAAAAAAAAAAGAAAAGCGCAGAAATAAAATAAGATTAATATTCAAGATTAATATTTTTCGCCAGAATGTTATTTTTTAGAACTCTGCCCCAAAGACGTTCTTTAATAATATGGCACCATTACGGTTTTGCTCTACTGATTGACGACACGTTTCCGATTTTAACATTTTTGCAACCCCAGGCGAGTTCCCAAAGTCAATGTTTTCTGATTTTGTTAGTGGACGCCAATTCCCCCACCATCCCCACGATTAAAATTCAGGCAGCAAGACGTATGAAATTCCTTCCAGGGAGACATGACAAGAAAATGCATCTTTGACTCGCTTTAAATTGCAGTGAGAAACAGGAAAATTTTGCTTCGAGGAGCAAAATAATTTATTTCTTTTTCCCGGCTAAACGTCAAGCGTCCAACTGATAAATAGGGAACGTTAGACAGTTTGTCAGAAAGTAAAAAAAAACACAGAAGCGCGTGGAAGAAATTCCGTCCGAGAAGAGATCAAATATATTCCATATCGAGTAATAAAAAGCTGTTTAGGAACGGTGAATTATCTGTTCAGGCAGGGAAAATGTTTGTGCTTCACTGGATTTGTCCTATTAAATTATACAATTCTTTGATCCAGACAGACTTCTTTGCTCCATTTAGCATGGAAAAGAAATTGGGGGAAATGTTCTAATTTCCTCTATTTTGAAACCGTGTACAAGATTAAAATGTTCAAACGGTTTTTAGTTTTCTTTTGTCCTTAAAATGTTATAGGATGGAAAAGAACGCGGGGGGGAAGATGTATTATGAATGATATGGTTGCTCTAGATCGGGTAGAATATCCATACCTGTGAAATCTCCGGGTTTGACCTGGAGTCTCCTGGTGAAGAGCTGCTTTCCCGGGGTCTCCGGGCAGAGAGGTTACCGTAAATGTTTGTAATGCAGATATCATGCATTTTAAAAGCTTATATTCTTCTCATTGCGTCTCATTTCTGATTTATCTTCAATAAAGATAATTTTTCTCATTTCTGATTTATCTTCAATAAAGCAGGCTGAGTTGGGTCTTGCCGGTCCTATCTCCTTACTCGTGGTCTGCTTCTGAAATGGACACCTGAAAGGTCATAGAAAATAGCCACCTAAACCCCATTTGGAGGTAGGGTTTGCTTTACCAACTTACTATTTACTTCACTGAGGGTAGAGGTCGAGTCTGAGAGTGGCCGGGGGTTATCAGGGCAGTACCAGGTCATTTTTTATAGGTTGACTTCCAAAATGTTTTGTGTAGTATTGAGAAAGAAGAAAAGAAAGAAAGACGAAAGAAGAGAAGAGAAAAGGAGAGAAGAAAAAAGAGGGAGAGGAAAAAGAGGGAGAGGAGAGGAAAGAAGAATAAAGGGAAAAGAAAGAAGAGCAAAAAGGACAGAAAAGGGGGGAAAAAGAGGAGAGAAAAGAGTGAAAAGAAGAGTAAAGGGAAATGAAAGAAGAGCAAAAGGAGAGAGGAGAAAAAGAGGAGAGGAGAGAAAAGGGGGGAAATAAGAGAAAAAGGAAATGTAAAAAGAGCAAAAGGAGAGAAGAGGAATAAGGGAGGGTAAATTACTTAACCTGGCTGATGACATTTAGGCCCCCTGCCTGGAAGCTGTTCTTAAAAGTAATTTTGAGTGTGAAATTCAAATCCCAAGTCACGTGACACAAGGATGGATCACCGATAGGCTGTTGTCATAGTAACAGAGAGTGTGTTTTAAATATTTGTTCTATTTAATGAAAGCTCTTTCACAAAAGAATAAAATGACTCATCTGCTTGACTTTCTCTCTAAAATGCTAAAACACTCGAAGTTATGCATGCGCGGGAGACCGCTTTTAACGGTTGTTTAGGAAATTTGTGATAATTCCAAACAAAAATTGACATTTTCCTTCTGTCTCCTTTGATTTGCATAATTATTTCCCCATAAAGGATTATTCCCCAGAAAAGATTTGCAAGCGTTTATAACGTGTTTGTAAATAAACGCAACGTAATAACGCTGCCGGGAAAGCGGGTTATGTTTAAAAAGAAACGCCAGACGAGCAAACGATGAGATCGATGCATTTCACAAGAATTTCTTGTTTTCAGATTTTTTGCAACATTTGTTTGCAAGCTGTTCTAGAACCTGACCTTCTAAAAGTGTCTTGGAATTCCACGAGCTGAGTCTAGAACCCTAGCATTAAATTAAAATGTCACAGAGGAATTATGTGATATTTATTGAATATTTTATGGTATTTATTGCGATGAATACGTTTTCTAGAAGAGCAGCGGATAACTTTGACCTTCATCACGTAGAAGGTGCAGTCCGTGGTCACAGCTAAGCCTTCTCCTCGAGCCGAATAAAAACAAATATTTGATTCCTTTTCATGCAGACAAACAATTCTTTGAATCTCCTTTTAAAGGAGGTAGGTTAAAAAAAAAGTTTTTTTTTCTTAAAACACCATGTGTGAAAAAAAAGGGGTTTTTTGCTCTGTTAAATTGGGATGCGCGCCTTTCTCCATGCAGCTCATTTAAAGTGAAATTCCAACGTCTTCCAAAAATATTGTGTTTACAAAAAAAATAGACATTGACAGCAGATCGGCCCCATTCGGCCCCCCGTCTAGTCGCCCGTTTCTCCTGCTGTAAAGACTCAAACCTTAATCAGTCGTTGGTCTCGTCTTAGATTCAGGAGCCGCATGCCTATCCCGCGCATGTTTAATACCCTCACTGTATTACCCTCTACCACCTCCACTGGGAGGATGTTCCACTTATCCATCTCCCTCTCAATAAAGAAAAAAATCTTCCATTCCATTTCAGCCTCTGACTCTCTAGTGTTAGATTCGGGTCTCTTGTTGTATTTTTTCTCCTCCTTCGAAATAAACTCCCCTCCCGTACTTTGTTAAATCTCCAATCCCCTCTCTCTCTCTTCTATCCACCATGCCGGACACATTGGGGTCTCTTGATCTGTCCCAATAATTTTATCCTGCCTGTGTCTCAAAAAAAAAAAAAGAAAGACATCCTCTGTGGCTTCCCATCCTATTATTCCCTTTATGTTTACAGGTCGTCTCAACTGGCCCCTGGAGAGGAGCAGCTGGCCCCTGAGCTGCTATAATTCTTCCAGACAGTAATAAAACTCTATAAATTTGTCTGAGAAGTCATCAATCAGGTGGCACAGAAGTCGCCTATTGCCTGGTTACAGGTGACCTTCCTTTTTTCTGAATTCCTGTATGAATTCCACCGACGCCTCGCGTCCTTCCAGAAGAATCCTCTAATAAGTTATAAAAAATATAAAAAAATTATATCATTTTAAAAAAAGTATCATTTAAACTCTGTGTTTTATAGCCTTTCTTAACACTTTTAGGTTAAGACATTCACTCCAGAAAACAGCAGTAATTATAGAATGTACCCAATCCTCTTTTCCCTTCTTATAGAAGAAATCTTGTTACTTAAATGTTATTAAAATATTCTTCGCTTATCCAAGAATATCATTTTTGGTCTTTTTTCCAAAAAAAAAAAAAAAGAAACTAAATAACAAAGCACAATTAGAGGGCATTCCAAGCATCCAGGAACCCTTTAAAGAATTCTATATCATCTCCGACGCCCTTACAGTTACGATGGCCATTTATTAGACACAGTCTTTTAAAAATAATTGGACCGGGGGCTCCCATTGGAAAATTGGTTTATTGATCTATTACATTTAGAAAGATCAATGAGGTTCTGGACACCGTTTGATGTTGGAAACATCTCCCCCCCCCCCAGTGCTTCGTTTACAAAGTATAACTTTTTATTGGATAAGAAGATCCATATTATTCCCACCAATGACCCTGGTTGGTCGTATAACCGGTATACTTGTATCAATTTTATCATCTGGGAGTTCTGGACGAAGGGGATAATTTTCGGGGTACAATTGCCAAACATTGTCAAAAACGGAGAGGAGGAAAGCTTGACGAGTCCACTCTTTATGAAGCAGCTCATGTGAATATCTCTGCGCCATTGTGGTCTTTCCTTTTCACCTGCGAATATTCTAAGGAAGGGTGGCTCTTAGCCAGTCGTGGTGTGAGTTTGGCGTGTCCTTTGGGGGGAGTCAAATTTCTTGAGCGACCTCTGATTAGATCCAGACTCACCAGCTCATCTCAAGACCTTGTCCACCATTGAAGTCTCCCATAAGGAATATGCTGTCTCTAAAGATGGGTCAACGGGCAGTCAACCAAGGTCATTAGAATCAAGGCAATTACTTTGATTACCAGTTTTATGCCCTGGACATAATTGTGTTTGTTATGTTCTAAGTTCTTTCTAAAACTCACAAAAAAAAATGGTCCTTAAGCATCACTTGGTCCACCCAACCTTCAGCCACCTCACTCATACACACTCTCTCACACTCACACACACACTTACACTTACCTGGAGTGTGTCATGTACCCTGCTCACATGCAGTGTAAGCTACCTATCTGATACTACAAAGTCAGGTCAACAAATTTAGACAGTTGCCCCCCTGCCCTCTGTGCTAGCCCTCTTCTGTTGGGGATTTAGTCCTACTCTACAGTCACATACCAATTGCCCCTACATCAAAGTACCCCACTGTTGGCGAGACCTAGAGAGGGGTTAATAGACGGGAGAAGTGTGGACGGGATCTCGGAGAGTAGTAAACAGGGTGACTTTGTGATGATGCACAATTTATATGGAAAGTTAATGGATTTCATTCGTATGGCACAGGGGCACTTTATGTTTTTTAAATCCAGACGTATAGCCATTGTGAGGAACTTCATTGTAAAGCATTGGAATCTCTGTAGGTCTAATTGGAGTGAATGGTGAATTTATATTTAGGTGACATCAGCGTATTATAACTATTACTGGAAAGAGAAGGAGCCCAAGGGGAGAACAGAAATAAATTAGGAAGAGGCTCTGGTGCCTGAATGAGTCTCTAAGGAAAAACAACTCATTGTCTGATGACTGACAAGTTGTCATTTATTTAAAGCTGTCAGCTAGAGACAATTAAGAGTCCGTGACAGCTTATTCTAGAGAGGAAAGGTAATAAGACTTTGCGTTCTGATGGAAGGAGTTAATGGAAGAGCAGCAGCTGGCACAGCAGGTCCGTAAAACCTAAAGGGATAGTAAGAATCCATAATAACCTCAGAAATGGAGAATTTTAATGGGTGAAACTTTATCCAGGTCAGGGATTTCATAGGTTTTTATGGAGGTCCTCTATGCTCCACGCTCGCTGTTTTTAACCCTGAACTAACCCCAGAAAATAGGTGACGGCTTTATCAGTAATAAACCAGCAGAAACCATTGCGCAAAGTGCAGTTTAAAAAACACATTTCTAAAAAGGAATGCATAGAAAACTCATAAAATGAGCACAAAAATGATCCATTCAGGATGTAAATGCTGCCTTGCTACTCTAGACCCTCTGGTGGCTGCATGTGGTAGTGCAAGTAAAAGGTTCAGGTGGTTGACATAAATATTTAAGTTTTTTATATTTGTTTTTGTGGCTTTGTACAAATCGGCAAATTTGCCAAAATGTGGTAAATTTGCAATTCGTACGTAAATATATATAATGTAAGTAGATATAAAACTGCCAGAAAGTATTGTGAAGCAAGTAAGAACAAATATGCGTTTGGGTCCATGCGTTCGTAGAGGAGGATCTGTCAAATCGTTCCCTTAGCAGACACCCCAGGGGAAGATATTATTTATGTTTTAGCCGCTATAACAGCGTGAAGCAAAACATTTTTATGGAAATGAGATAAATTCAGCTGTGGCATGTAACAGTAGCAGAATCCGGAAGCCTCCGGGCAAACCCGGCACTTATTGTCTAGAACGGCTCTGCTTCTCTTCCATAGATCCGGAGGTTTAAAGGGACATTCGTTCCTGATCACAAAATTAATAAGTAGTGTGCCACGTCCATGCGCTGCCACGGCAGCAGCATTTCTGTTACATACATGCTTTTTTTGCTACTGAACATTTTTGACGAAGATTTTAAAAACACATGGGGGGGGTTATTTTCGAAAAAAAAGTGATTGTGGGACAAAATTCCAAAAAGTGGTCTCATCACCATAGTAAAAGAAAATAAGTGAAATACTAAAAAAATATACAAATGAATGGGTTAGGAAGTCTAGGCAAGGTGCATGCTGGGACATTCTAAACGGGCAAATACAGATGAACATGCGCAGAAGCCCCCTATTGATTGTAAAAGGAGCACTTTCTTGCCACTGATTGGCTATTTCATGTAGTCAAAAGTGGTGCAAAAACAAGTCCAGGGAGGGGCAGTGCACTGCGACTCTGGAGCTGCAGCTTCTCCTTAAGGTAAGTATTTAAAACAGGAATTATTTAAAATATGGAAGGTATACGGTATCTCAAAATATGGCCAAACTGTGATTATTCCAGATTACATTTTTTAATCCTGTCGAACCCATCCCCTATATATGTATAATAACTCGGCGCCTTTCTGTATGTGGATGGGAGAAATATTCTGACCACCCTGTAATTTTTGCCGGAAACGAATTCACTTTTTCGTTTTTTTAGTGACGTTCAATGACCGCTCTGTAAACGGCAGGCGGATTTAACGAGTTTCAGCTAATTTACATGTCATTGTAGTTTCCCAATAATGTCGTTTTTCACCGGCGCATTGTTCATCGGGCTTCTTTGTCTGATTCTCGTACGAGAAGTCATTTCGTGGTCCTTCTTTAGAATAATAGAATGCGAAGCGCGTTGGAGACGCTTCGAGAACAATTTCCAAAATTTCTGCAAAGCCTCCCACCCTCCCTCTGTTTACCGGTGACGGGATGTTCCTTTTAATGTTATTACATTTTCAATTATTTATAACGTTATCAGTAAAGGTTATTTCATATTTATAGAACTTGCGTCGGGAGATAACGTCTCACTGAACCAAAGAGAATTTATAATGAAGACATCATTTATTACCTCCCAAAACTATAACTATTTTACAAAAAAATTGTTTGTGAGAAAATTATATAGTAACTTAGCGGGATTTTTTTTTTGTATCCAGGAGATAGAAATTCCACTTAAAGGGACAGCTTAGCCTAAAAATAACTTGTTCATTAAAAAAGGCATATTTAAGACTTCTGGAGGTTTTCTTTTTTGGGCCAAAGACCGGAAGAAACCTGAAGAAATGAGCTATGTAGAAAAAATTGCATTAAAAAATCTGACAATTTAAATCCAAGCTTTTTTTTAGCCAATCAGATTGAAGATGAGAATACCAAAGAAAGTGTCCTTTTAATAACTCTGGTGAACTGGTGGTTATTACAAAAACTGGTAACCATTAAACATT
>VKOC01033693.1:0-13009 GCA_009364415.1 Spea multiplicata | reverse complement strand
GGTTATTAAATAACAATTTTATGCACTGAAACAGCTACAGGCGTTTTAAAAATGTAACGTTATAATTTTTTTTTTCATTTTTAAGATTTTTTAGCAATTTTCTTAGGTATATCTGCATTAACCCCTAATGGCTTTTTTTTGCTGTGTCTTCAACAGTTGTTTTTTACCTTTTTTCACACAAAGTTCTTATTGTTTCTTATAAAACAATTATACACAGCTTTAACTATTAACCATCCACAGCAAGTATAAGTATGAACACCACAAAAATATATACATATAATATAATATATATAATATATTATATATATATAACTTGGCCTGATTTGAAAACTACCCTAAAATTACCAATATCACTTTAAAAAATATCCCAAAAATTAACCCCTTAGGGCCAGGTTACAATATTTTATTAATTTTTTTCTTTAAAAAAATCTGGGAATTACTGTTGTCGATGTCTAATACAGCATGCACTTTTTGTGACTTTGTCATTTGACCGTATCCATGGATGTGATTGGTTGATTCCTGGGAGTGCAGGAAATTCGCTGGAGGCTGACCTCTCCGGTCATGGAGCGTTCAGCTGCGGCGGTGACTCCACAATCACCGCGATCACGCGGGATCGAGTCCTCTAGAGACATTTTTTTCATGACGTACCTGGTATGCCATTGGTCACAAAGGGGTTACAATGTTATCCTTGTCCCACATATACCATATAACACATCCCTCCTTTACCTAATGTTAAATCAATGCCATTCTTTGGGAGATATTTAGATTAAAAGCTCACCTCATGGAAGATTGGAGGGCAGCCTGTGGCAGAGCCAGCATCATCCAATCCATTTCATGTCCTGAACTTCTTTCCCTTCTCCTCTCCCTTCTCCTCTCCCTTCTCCTCTCCTTTCTCCTCTCCCTTCTCCTCTCCCTCACCCTTACAAAGTCTAAACCAGGGGAGTCCACCCTGCGGCCCTCCAGTTGCTGCAGGACTACATCTCCCATCCTCCTCAGTCAGCCCTTTAGCTGAAAGAGCATTATGGGAGATGTAGTCCTGCAGCAGCTGGAGGGCCGCAAGTTGGACACCCCTGGTGTAAACTAATCAGCAACAATCCGCAACTTAACAGTAGGGAAGAGAGAACTTAATTGTAAGGGGGGGGGGTTTAATGCATATATATTGCTTATTTTATTCTGTAAATACATCGGTGCATTTAGATCAATAGATAGGAAATTACAGATTTTCATCGAACACGTATTTCCATTCTAGAAGTAGAACCACTAAGAACTCGATGCTTAATCAGTTTTCTTATTATTTAGCTTTTTCAGCATTTTTGGTATGAATGGGTATATTTTTATTTTAGTTCAGCGTGTGTCATTATTTTTTAACAATTAGCTTTTTCTGTTTCCCCTTTGTTTTACCACAAAATGAGCTGAACGCTGGCATCAATTATTCTCATTATCACTCATCAGAATTCTATTCACAATCGCTGCAATTATTCCAAAAGTTGTGACTTTTTTTAACGCAAGTTTTCTCATCTCAGTCTGTATACATATCTATCCTCTCTAAAATGTTGACTGGTAAGTGGTGTTAAGGGTTAACTTCACTGGCCATATTCGACTGAGGTCACAAGCCCACACTTGTTAACGCTGTCAAATGAACAAGTTGTTTGCGATAACATTCTTGTGCATGTGACATTAAAATTTGTTAGTTGCTGGTGAGAGCATACAAGTTACACACTAACCTTAACTTGCATGCCCTCACATAAAACTCACCAAAGAAAAATATAAATGTTTAGAAGAATAACACATAAAAAGGGGGGGGGCCCTATTGACCTTCCCCACTATAATAATTGACTATACTGGCCAGTAATGAGCCAACCCATACACCCTTCAAACACTCACCCATTACCAGTTTAAAATAAAAAAAATAATACTATGGGAGACATGAAGCCCTCCCCATGCCTCATTTAAACCACCCATCCAATGGCTAATAGGATAAGACATTAAAAATAAGAAATTGGGTACGATAGCGTGGAGCTTAATCAAAGGTTATATGTTGTGAAACGCATCAGACATACTGTCTTGTCCCCGTTACGACCTGTAGCCCAATGGACAGATGCCATGCCTCTTCCTCTCCTTTCATTCGAAAACACCTTTATTAATGGTTAAATTCACTCAAATCGTCCTATGTACAGAACTGGGGATGGGTTTGTGTGGATACCATTTGTGTTTAATACCTTCTCTTCCTTTCCATAGGGCTTTCCATAGGGCTTTCCATGGAAGACACGGGAGGCAAATGATTTACTCCATACCCCTATGGATATTATAGAATAACCCTCTGTACGATTGGATTGGGGATACGTTAGGTATAGGTAGGATCTATACACCCATCAGGGTATTAGTTAATGAGGAAAGGGGGGTATTAGTGAGGAAAGAGGGTGGGGGGGATTGTTGCCCTCCTTGGCAAACTGGGGGCTGGAACAGAGACAGAAGGAGCGCATTCAGCAGTTACACCTGTAATAAGTGCATTTGGAAGGTCTATATGACGACATATAACAAACGCCAACGTTTCGAATGGCCAGACTAAAAAATGGCGATTTACCCAGATGTACTGGGCCTTGCGCCCTATTGCGGGGTATTTGTGTAACCGAGCGGTGCATTTAGAAGAAGAATAATGGGTTTTATTTACCCCGTTTAATTTATAAAGCCGTTTCCTGCTGTTTCTATACACATTATCGGGGCTTTTAGGGCTGTAGAACCCTGCGATCCCCTCATACCCAGCAAACATTCTGACCTCCTAGAAAAGAGGGGTATCAGGGGAGGAGAGAGGGGGCAACAGAGGGAGGAAAGAGAGGCACGGGGGAGGAAAGAGCGGCAAGGGGGACGGAAGAGGATTTAGCAGCCAAGAAGGGATTGGCCAAACTAAACAGGGTCACTTGGGAGATATGGCATATTTCAAGCAGTACGGGAACAATATAAAGATAACTTTCCCTAAAATAAGCTATTGGGTGTTGGGGATAATGGATTTTTAAGGTCACCGGCCTCATTTCAGAAATTACTTCTTAATTAAGACGAATTCCTATGTCGGTATCCTCGGCCTCCAAGGTCGGCTCTGAAGCGCCCGCATCAGTTATCTCACTCATAGCTCATCATCGCCAATCTTACACAGTTTTTTTTTTTTTTAAATAGCGAGCACTCAATTACCTTTAATTACCGGGCGATCCACAGTTTTAATTAAATATAGGTGAATGCTCTCATTAACAGTTATTACCTTCAGAAATCACTTATCCAGTAAGGAAACCGAGTTATTAGGCCGAACGGGAAAATATTTCATAGGGGGCCCTGGGGTGGCTGAGAAGATTAACGGCCAAAGAGCCGATAATTTGACTTTTTTCGGGGGAGAGGCCCTGTCACCGCCATTTGTAAAACTGAAAAATCGCGAAAGAGACATTTTCCTAAATGGCCACGCGGTGATTTCAAGAGATCAATGCTCAGAAATCGTTCTTTGGCAAATTTGTGCTCAATGGTTTCCAGAAACATTGATATTTAAAACTAAAATAGGGTTTTGGTTCCTTTTATTGTCAATAACATATGAGATTATTGTTATTAATTATTATTAATTATTATTAAGCCAACCATGAAACTGGTAACATTAATACCCTAAGAATATATGATTTTTTTCCAAAAAAATAAAAATAATTGAGTCAAATTTTTCTGGACTACAACTCCCATCATTCTCACATAGGTGAAATGTAGTTGTGCTTGCTAGGAGTTGCAAGGCCCAATCATTTGGAATAACAGTGATGGTTTCTGTCTCTCTACTCACAATTACTTATATCCATATTAAATTATCAAATTTAACTATATGCAATTAAAATAATAATAAAATAACTTAATAATAATAATAAGTATAATATTTTATTATTATTATTATACACAGTGTGAATACTTAATAATAATAATAATCATAATAATAATCATAATAATAATATATTTATTATTATATACACAGTTGTGAATACTAATAATAATAATAATTCTTATTACTATTATTATTAGTTATTATTAAACAATACAAATTTTAATAAGGTGTTTTTTTGCTTGTTTTTGGTTTATTAATTAATGGTTATTATGGATATGTTGTGAGTTTTTCTATATAAATAATCATTAATTAATTAATGACCGTATTACATTTGCAATAAAACTGCTTTTTGTTATATAATTAAATAACTTTTCTGGGTGTATATATCAGGTGCTAAATAAATAGTGATCTGTGCTAGAAATGCGATATTCACCTATTGCGCATTATGTGAGTTTATTTCTAGATTGTAAGCTTTAGAGCCAAGCCATATTTATCTAATGTAATCTACCTAATTGCTTCGTCTTAGTCTGTCAGTTCTAGTTTTGTCGGACCCTTTGAATGTCTGGACTGTAAGAAGCGCTGCGGGAATTGTTGGCGTGATAGAAATATAAGATAATATTAACCCCTTAATGACAATGGGCGATCCCTAAACCCATTGAAACAATGCTATTTGAGCCCGTACATGTACGGGCTTTGTCATTAAGGGGTTAATTTTATATGTTTTAATTAGTGACAGTCCCGTTGGGTTACCGCAAGCAAATAACGAACAGAATTTGAAGAGATGCTACCAAAACTCCCTTTCTGCATCATTTCTTCTTGTTCCCCTCCCGAGGTTTCTCCCGATGTCTCTTTGCTCGGCGGTCTCTCTGTATTCTGCTCATATCCAAAGTGCAATTACTGCGGTGATCTCAATCTAATCTGCGCAGAACAGTCCGGTCTGGCCGTCTGTCGCCGGTCTGCATGCCCAGACGCCGCGTTCCTCCGCAAACCGCCGGATACAATGTAACCACGGCCCATTCTCTGAGCTCTATCTCTTACAGATATCAAAGAGTTGGCTTTGTGTTAATAACCCGATGCCCGGTGTAGATTTTAATCTGTTTTATTACATTTTTTTATTTAATTTTAAAATAAGATCTTCTCAAATCCCATGATCCAGGGAGCCACGGCTCTTATTGCGTTAACGTTATTGGCTGGGAAATGTTCTGTAGCTCCAAGCGCATTCATCTCTCTTGGTCCTTCAGATGTTTTACTCCTGTAGTCTTCCTGGCTCCTGAGACGTTTTATTTCTTGGTCGCTTTTCCGCCAGGGTTACCAAATGACCAAAGAACGGATATATTTTAAACATTGAAAGAGAGGGTTTTTGGGCAAGAGATGGGTTTCTGCTTCTAGATACATGGGTAGCCCACAATGAAGGATGCAATCACCTGTACCTTGGCACCATAGGAGTCCTAACTCTCAGCTATGGGGGGGTTAGAAGAATTGGAAGAAATTACAGATTTTAGATACTTCTACGTTACTCTAACCCGATGCGTCTTGTAAGAACCAGGGCTCCTCCATTTTTTACCATATATTGTGTTTTCTGTAGTTATAAAAAGTCTTAGGTGGGCTATTAAAAATTAACAACCCAACAACTAGAATCCAACCCCAACAACATAAATACCGATGATCGAATGGGCAGCGGAATAATCCGAGCCCTGTTCCGGTGGAAAATAATGTATTCGTCAGCCAGAACGGTACTTTCCAAGAGTTTTACTCCCCAAATCCCCCAACTCTTCATCACCGTCTCAGTCTCTTCGCTTCTGGAGGCTCTTCTCTCTCTCTTTTTCTCATTAAAATACCTTTAACAGCCGGCAGCGATCTCTACGTTCTGGTGACCTGAGCAGCCGTAGGGATCTGTCTAGGTAGCACACCTTCCTATACCGACGACTGTCTCATCCGCCGGTCCTGCCTCAAACACTCTGTAATCTCGCAGCAGATGACATTCAGCGGTCTAAAGGAGCCCCGGAGTTTATCATTAATTCCCCGTTATCCTTCCAAACCTTCCTTAATAAAATGTAATGCAGGGCACCATTCCGGTAAATTGTTTAAAATGATGTTATTTTAATATGTTTAAGCCTAAACATGGTAATTTGGAGAAAGAGACACAAAGTCCACAACGTTGCCCCCGAGGAGGCTTTTAGAAGCAAAAACCTTGAGTCAAAATGGTGTGACCAGGAGAAAACAAGTCAGAAAAACTAAAAAATAATGTACTTTATACATAACATATTAAAAGTAATATTTTATAGACTAAAAAAACTATTAACGCCTTAAAATATACATACGGGATCATTAAAATGGAAAAATACCTGAATTCAGGACCATGGACAGCGGAATTCACAGCCGCTGGTCACGGCAAAACAGACAAAATGTTTCAAGGGTTAACGCTGCCTAAATGCAGCATTAAATACATAATTCCTTCTTCTGATAAATTACCAACCGCGGCCAAGAAATAACTATTCAATCGCCACTCATTTATATTTTTTTAGGGAATGTGTAATTGTCATGTGACATAAAGGCAGGCTCTGATTGGTTACTGCTGTAGAAACTGAAAAATATTACATATTTTATATTAAACACCCTACTGAGTTGGGTTAAAACGTCTTGTCCATGGAGCATTATCGGTCTACGAGAACATGGAGTCTTAGGTGATTTTATTGGGCCAGCGTATAAAAGATGGAGCTTTACTGGACCTCGGAGGTCTTTTGTTTGTATGTTGGTCCAATAAAAGGCATCGGGTTCAATCTCACAGATACAAATGCACACACAAAGCTTTCAAGGCATTAGAGCCCACTTGATTACAACTGAAGAAGAGACCACTGAGGTCTTGTAACACCTTACTGAACGTTCGCCCACTAAAAAGGCTTCCCGAAGCAGACAAACCAAAGCAGTCGACTCGCGGCTGATCTTCCATGGCACGATGTGACTAAAAATTCATAGAGGCTCCGGCTCGATGCATTATTTAGGAAAACACAGCAGTTTAGTCCCTTGGAACACAAAAAAAAAAAAAGGCTTTTCAAGTCTAAAAATCCTGATTAAAGGGATCTCAGATGTGAGGGAGAACGAACAGATGGACCGCGTATATCTGGGGTCTCCCGGTGGCACCGGCGCTTTCATCCGCGGTACCGTCGGGCATTTAGTGCCACTCTCTGCGGCAGGGAGGGCGATTGATCAAATATATATCAGGACGCCATCTGCTGAAAGCACACAGGGGGCTATAAATGAGTGAAATACCCCGCAGGTATTTACTGCCTGACCCGCGATCCTAGCGGCGGGATTACATGCGTGTCACATGGGTGAAAAGGCATTTTTAATACTTATATTAGCGTATGTATTAGCATATGTTAATAGAGTGTAAGCTCACAGGAGCAGGGCCCCCTTCTCCTTATAGATCGTTACGTATTAATGTTTGGAAACAATTTGCTCTGTTATGAGTTTTAATGTTTGATTCTCCTCTTAGATTCAGGAGCCGTACGCCTATCCCATGCATGTTTAAATCGCCTCGCTGTATTACCCCCTACCACCTCTGCTGGGAGGTCATTCCTTGTATGCACCATTCCTTCATAAAAAGTGCAACATGTTTCAGGACATTTGTCGCGCCAAAGCAACATTTTCTAAATCTGAAAGCTTTACCCAGTTTATAAAGTCCTAAAGTTATTAATATATAAATAAACATATATTATTAGAATGTAAGGGAAGCCGATTTCTAGGGATTTGATTAAATACCTGACGGTTTGGAACGACATTTAATTTCTAAGCCCTTTAATTTTTGTGTTGTGGTGACTTTTAGTGCTGAAAAACACTGTGACGGAACATTATTTCAAGGCTTTAGAAGGTTTTAAGATGAGAAAAAAAAGATTGCCGAAAAGGAATACTTTGTATAGTCCGTTAAATGTCATTTCTAAGAGAAATAAAATAAAAGCAGATAACAGAATTCAGTGAATGCGCTGAAAAAATGGAGAGCATCCCAAATTACAGATGCGTAGAACTCGGTACTATGAGCCACGTCGGCTTCTGGTAACAATTTATCCAAATAAATACGTTAAAAATGGGGCACTCTTGCTTTAGGGGCGTGGTTGGAGGTGTGGCTGGGGTGGCTGGGGCGGGGCTGTACCAGTACATTTTTACTTGGCTTTGTGATCTATTGATAGTTATGAATAGCTAGTAGGGTATATAGAAGAATAATGGGGTTTATTTACCCCGTTTTATTTATAAAGCCGTTTCCTGCTGTTTCTATACACATTATCGGGGCTTTTAGTTCTTCAGAACCCTCAGATCCCCTCATACCCAGCAAAACATTATGGAGGAAAGAGGGGCATCAGGGTAAGAGAGATAGGGGCATGCGGGGAGGAAAGAGGGTCACATGCATTTAGGTTCCCAAATTTAGAACGTTTTTCATGTTTATTCAATGCCACTCAAAACTTACATTAATGTCATAAGTCCAGAAATTACACAAAAGCTCACCTGTGTGCCCTGTTATACAAACTTTGTCAACAAAATATGGAATTTCAGGTTTTTTTAAAAAAAAAGGCATTATTTAAAGGCATTAAGTCACCTCTTGATGCCTGTGTGGTTTTTTAGCTTGATGTCTTCTGCAAAAGACTTATCAACATCAACGCGGGTCAACGGAAAGCAATGAATGTACAATTTCTACCATGGCCGGTGTCTTCTCCTACAATGAAGCTTGGAGTCTTTAGCATCCACCAGCCCCTGCTGCATATGGGATAGCGAGCAAGCAGGGAGCACAAGTCTATATAGAGGTGGCCGAACCGGTCCTAGAGCTTCACTGAGCCAAGCCAGAACAAGGCCGAAAGTTCAGCTTATCGACCTGGGTTCCTCCAACAGACACCAGAAGAGGACCAACCTACCCAAACTTTCAACTTGCACCGTTCATCCCTTGATGAGCCAACTGGCTCAAACTCATGGTGGCTCATTCAGCTATCTGTCAACTGGTACCTGGTACCTTGCATGAAACATCACTCCAAAATAAACGTTATTATTATTATTAGACCTAGAACCTTAGCTTATTCACTAAGAAATATTGGTTCACAGCAAGTTAGTTCTAGTAAGGAAATTAAAAGACACCAGGGCATATCCTCCCCCCCCCTCCATTAATTCACCACCGGGACTGGATTCCACTGCAGGTTTAATTTATAGAGTTTTACATCAAAGTGTCAATAAACTCTGTGAATCCATATGACCCTGCCCAGACTTAATTAGAAATAAATTAAACCTTCCCGTGCGGTCATTTATAAGGTGAGCTGCTCCAGGTCGGTAAAAAATCAGTTCTTCTGACTTGAATCCAGAGTAACCCTGAACACCAACACAAAGCAGAGATCATTACAGAGCTCAAGGTGACCTTCACTGGTTGTCGAAATGGAACGTTTTACGAGATGTATAACTGTTGTGTATCGTACCTTTCAACACTCCAGGGGTCGGCACCAACACCGCTCATGGTGGACATTTACTGCGGGCTGATGATGTTCTATGGACCTTCACAAAACCACCGACACTGAAGTGCCCCCCGGTATTATAGTAGATATAAGGGTCAGCTTTATACCCTTTATACGACCTTTCCGCTGGACGGGGGGGACATCCAAAAGAGAGTTTGCCTATGGCCCCATTATCAACTACATTTTATTTTAAATAATATGGATTTTTGTTATAAATATACTATTTTTTTTCAGTGCATTTATTAAATTCTCTCCCGTGTTTGGGTTGTAATTTAGCAGATTATACTCAGTATTATTTCCCGCAATCTTTTTCTCACCTTAAAACCTAAACGGCGTGAAAGTAACCCTCCTTCACTTTACACCATTTTAGTAAAAATAAATATTTATATATTTTTATTTTAAATTATTGCTTCACACAGTAAGTACACAACGGATTAAAAAAAAATGTACAGTATAATAGGTGAGAAGCTTATTAAATGACGATGTTCTGCTGGGGATGGGGCTTAAATGTGGCCCAACCTACTCCTGATTAAGCCCTGCCTATTTTCATCAAGCCCCACCCACTCTCGCCCGCATCATGCAGTAATTAGGTTCTATTGAGGACCTTTTCAGTAAATGAACCATAGGAATCAATGAGTCAATTCATTTTCAGTAGCTTCCTCATGGACAATGAAAGGGGGGGCCTATCTCCACCCCGTTTCTGTGACGCCCTCGCTATTTTCTGCCCTCGCCCCTTCTGCCGCAGCGCTTTTTCTTTAATACCATCAAGGCTCTCAGCGCTGCTAACTACCCCCACACAATTCCTTCATTGTTCCATTCAGACATGTAAGGGCAGCTAGGAAACACCCACACTAGCATCTTCCGCAATTCCGCTGAGGCTCCTCCCCTGTGGGCGGGACTGGACTACTCTGATCCCTAGGTTCAAATCCCGCTGGAGCCAAACATCGGATCACCCAGATTTCATCATCCAAGAAGTTTTCATTGGCAATTTCTGGAACTGGAGTCTACTTGACATAACATATGGGCACCTGCCCCAGAGCGCCCCCTGGTGGTGGAATCAGTTAGGGAAGGCTTGGTGCATGAAATGTGCTTCATTAAGCTGCATTGGCCTCCCTCCCGCCACTCGATTCAGGCACCCTAGGCAGAAAGCCAAGCTTCCAACACACAGAACATCTTCTTTCCTTCTCTTTAAGCCTGCATGTGTCAGAGAATATTATTCTATTCGTAATCCAGGTCTTAAACTGCAATGTTTCATCTTTCTCAAAATGTTGGGAATTCTTCTCAAAAAAAAAAAAAAGTATAAAGGTATTTAGAGGCTGCTGCCGCTCGGGGCTGGAATATTTCATCAATGATGTCAAGAAATGGGTTTTAAACAGTTTTACAGCCCAAAGTGACAGCGAACAGCTCTGAAAACAATCAAAGGCACCCGAATCTCTACTGCGACTCGGAAAAAAGCAGTTTATACGGCAGCAAAGGGTTTGAAGTCTCTCCACCCAGGACACAATTATTTTACATATCCAGTCTTATGCTTAAAACATTTTTATTTCTGTTATTCAGAAGCAGACAAGGTTGAGCTGGAAGTCATGCCGTGAAATAAAGCTGAAAGTCACGCAAATTATAGAACTTTCGCCTTGTCTCACCTTGTTTTTAGTGCAAAAGATAAAAAAAAAAAAATTCCCGGCATTTTTAACAAGAAAATACGTTTGATTGCCTAATAAATCCTCAACGTTCTTGAAGAGACATTTCAAGCTACCGAGTTGCCACCTTGGCCATTTAAAAATGACACCTATAAATTCTACATGCTCCATGTGCTGCCCCGCAGTATGGAGGATACATACTCTTGATGCAGGGTATCATTTTTACATAGTGCAGGGTGACCCCAAAAAAAGACTTATGTGACCCTAAAAGCTTATGTGACTCAATATCTCAGTCTATGTTGGCCAAATAAAAGGTAAATACCCCAGAAATCTATTAATATATAGTTCATATAAATCTTGAATATCACCAGTTAATGAACTAGTAAAATTAGAGGGTTAGAGGCTTAGATGTAATAAAAGGAAGTCTTGCTGTATTGAGGGGGTGGTGGATAAATGGAACAGCCTCCCATCAGAAGTGGTAAAGGTTAATACAGTGAGATAATTTAAATAAGCATGGGATCGGCATATGGCTCCTGAATCTATATTGTATCAGGATATTATTCATCAATTAAAACTGAAAAATTGTTGTCATGTAGCCTTAACAAGTAGATTTTACATATTTGTTGAAATAAAATTGTTACATTTGTATCAAGCTGCACAAATAACCTTGATGTAGTTAGTTCAATTGAACATCCTTATTGCTAAAGTTACTCAAGTGCTGCAGAACAAAATAGTGTTATGTAAAATAATAATAAATAATAGGATACCAGTATTAATTAAAAAATATATATTTTATTGGTAAAATTAGCCATGTGTTGCAGAATAGTGTGCGATATAAATTAATATATCATTAGTAGTAGTAGTAGTAGCAATAGTAATAGTAGTATATATTAAGATGATGAGAATAATAATAATAATAATAATAAATAATAGGATACCAGTATTAATTAAAAAATATATATTTTATTGGTAAAATTAGCCCTGTGTTGCAGAATAGTGTGCGATATAAATTAATATATCATTAGTAGTAGTAGTAGTAGCAATAGTAAGAGTAGTATATATTAAGATGATGAGAATAATAATAATAATAATAATAACCATTGTTATTTAAGTAGCTGCTAAAACAAGAAAAGGGTATCAATTACCGTAGTATTAATTAGAAAGCCTCCCTGCAATCATCCCTTAAAAATTACATTTTACAAAAATGAACCTGTGCCAAAAAAAAAGTTATCTGAATAATAATATTTTCATGCAAATTCTACTAGCGCAAGGATAAAAATCAACAAGCCACCCCAAGAACACTCGTGCCCACGGCAATTGTCATATCTGCCCTCTTCCTAAATTTCTTGTAACAGCCGAGGCACCGAGCCTTAAGAACACGAAGTTTGACTTCGTTTTAATTCTTCCTTAAAGAGTTGGCGGAGCAGCTGTCGGCATCGAATTCATTATCCAGGAATGAGTGGACGCTACTTAGTATCGCGAGTCCAGGTGGCTTCTGAGGAGGAAGGCGGCCGAACCTCCCAGGAGCCAAGAATGAGGAACGCTGAAAAGGTGCTTTTCTAATTCCAAGATTTGTCACAGTTTTACTAATTTAAGGGAGGACATCTGACTTCAACCGATCACGAGCCAAGAACGAAGCAAGCGCGGCACGCAATAAATCATACGTGCATTACATTATCAGCCAGAGGAGAGCGGGAGGATCAATAAACACACAGATGTGCGGAGCATTCTGCCGGCTTTTATTAGCATTAAAAATATTACAGGAGTCTCCAAAGAAGATTACAAAACAAGAACACAAAATATAAAAAAGCGCAGCCGAGGAGTTTACTGATTTCTACAGAGAAAGTGGCGGCGTGAGAACCGCCGTGAGTTATTATCCAAGGTCAAACGTACCGTTTGCAAGGGCAAACCTGTACACCGATAATATAACCCCAACCCGGGAAAAACGGCATTAAAGACTTTTTCTCCTTAACCCCCTGTGCTGTATACATTAATAAACCCCCAGCGCTGTATACAGTAATAACCCCCCCAGCGCTGTA
>VKOC01033692.1:0-17802 GCA_009364415.1 Spea multiplicata | reverse complement strand
TATATATATATATATGTACTATCACTAAGCCTTTAGAAGCTTGCTTTAGTATTATTTACTATTGAAATTACACAACCAGATTTACATGAATATTGTGCCAAATGTTCTGTTCTAAGAAAAATGACATCAACAGTTTTTACAAACCCTTCGTTTATGGAATCTGTACAGCTAATTTGTGCCAAGCCTGTCCCTTGCACAGATACTTTTGTTAATGATGGTTGTAGCCTAGTTTCAGTATGATTCTAGCAGCTGAAGTATGGTTGAGGAGGTTAGAAGATCATGCGTTGTTAATGTGTTCCTACCTCACTGCTAAGTGTCAGCTTCCACTGTTGATCATTTCAGTGCCTGAGGCACATTTAATGTTAATTGGATTTTTTGTACACTCTACATTCCTTATTTACAGTGTAAACCCTCATTCAGTCTCTAGTTCTTTCTTTTTTTGTTTACGGTACCTCCGTATAAAAGTTCTTTAACCCTTCAGTCCCCTATAGACGTAGCGGTACATCCATAAAATGCATCTCAAGAAACACCTATGGACCTACTGGTACGTCCTGACCTTCTTCTGTTAGCCTGGACTCCCCCCTGTCAGCATCGCTGGCTTTCTGCTGCCAAATCTCCTGTAACCACTGCTGGCACAAACACGGGAAAACTGTTTTAAATGTCCAATCGCACAATCGGGCATTCCCTTCCGGTTCGCGTCGCTGCTGACATCAGCCGAGGGCAGGATATCCCCTGCAGGGTCTGTCTACACCCTGCAGGGATATCAGATTGCTCAGAACAGACACTGTGATCTCAATGCAAGTCTGTGGGGATCGGTGCAGGGGGATCGCATGGAGGAGAGTGAGAAACCAATTCACCAAAATAATATAAGAAATAATAATGATAAAAAAAAAACTATAAAGTGAGCTAGGTGATGTCATTGTGACATCACTGGCATTAATAGCATGTTCAAGAGGTCCCTAAGAGGACCTCTAACCATAGTGCAATTAAACCCCCCCCCAAAAAAAATTACATCCCTTTGCCCTAACACAACATCTAAAAGGTATAACCCTCCTGCCCCCGTATACAACCTCCAAAACCATTAAGCCATAAGTATAAAAAATACTACCCAATAGGGTACTATATGTAAGGGATGGATATGACGCTCTAGAGAAAGAAAAAAAAAGCATGTGGGGTATTTCCATAATTAGGAGATGCAGCGAAACAATTTTGGCTGGGTTTCTCTGCCGCAACACATACCCTGTGCAAAAAAATATTTTAAAAAATTCGCTAGTTTTTACTATATTTCTCATCCTAAATTTTCAACTAATTATTTAACTATGGTGTCAAAAGAAAGGTCTCCTTGAAAAAACAATATATAGGTACACTATTCACAGGAAAGGGGAATAATTGCTCAACCTACATACCGCAAAAATTGCAAAATTGCTATAGGACTTGAGGCACCAAAAACCCCAGGGACTGAAGGGGTTAATGCGATACTCATCTGGGATGGTTGACAGTTCATTACAACGGCCTCTAACTGTGCTCCGTGTATTGTTCTGCCAGAGGATCCCAGAACAATTGAAGGTGGTCCTTTGGAGAACAGAAATCTTGTTGTTACTGGTCACAAATAGGATGGAGATGGCTCTTGGTGTCTGCTGTTTTTAAAACTGCCTCACAAGTACATGACATTGGATAAGCACTTTTTTTATATGAATGGGGTGAAGGTGAATAAACTGAAATGTCAATAACTTTTTTTTTTACATTAATACCAAAGGGTATTAGTTACAAAAAATGAATATCCTTTACGATTCAATGTATGGTTATAGTGCAGCTTTTTCTAGATTACTCTTCAGATTTCAGACAGTTAAAACACATTAGTCTTTTCTTACCGCACCAAGTTCCTTTTGTCCTCACATGCTTTTTTTTAACTCATACTCACTTTTTAAGCAATAGCAGAAGTTGATATCTCTTTGTTCTTTTGTGTAGATTGGTATAATACCACGCCAGATTATCTCAGTGTAATATGTTGTTCCAAGTGACGTTTGTTGATCGTATCTAATCGTAGTAGCACAACAGCAATCCCATTATCTCATGTAAATAGTGAATATCAATGTTCCACCAAGCTTAACTATTATTCAAATCACTCAGCCGCAGACAAAAGGAATGACCTTAAGTCAATTTCTTTTGTAAGAAATGAAAAATACACACAGGGATATTTTAATGAAAATATGCCCCTTTCTGCTCCCCCTTTTATTAATTTTTACAGAAAGGAAGTCTGACAGATTTCGGGCTCTGATACTGCAACACGTAAAACTACTCCTGAAAGGTATTGCTAAAAAGGCATTAAGGATGGGCAATGTAACCTTTTTCTGGAATACACAGTGGACAACTGTAAAATTCTCAGCCATTGATACAAAGGAGAAACACACACAAAAGCGATTCTCTACTCTTCCATTTTTTAACATTAAGTTTCCTTAAGAAAATTTGCAGCTGTCAGTAGTGTGTAAGGTCCAAGATTGGAAAAGACTAGTCATTGTCCAGATATTATCTCGGCATATATTCTTCAGGTAAACCTGTAAAGTTTCTGGCTTTAAGTGCTTTGTCTACCGTCCTAATATATCCATTAATCAAATCCTTCATCTCCCGTGTAAATGGCTCCAAATTTGTTTGGCTGGAGCCCACCCGTTTAAAATTTCCATCCTTGTTATTTTCTACACACAGCAGGCGGTCATCATTTGTGGGTAAACCAAGAAAGTCCACCATTTCCCTCAATTTTCCAATGATGTCCTTCTTCAGGTCTTCATAGTGCACTACAAGAAGTCTTTTGCCATACTGAAGCCAATCCAAGGCATGGGAGGCCCACCAAGATGCATAGCTGTTTACAAATTCTGGCCATTCTGTGTAGTAAGGCAATAAAAGAAACATAAAATCATTGTGTGTGTATTATATATATATAATATATATATATATTATATATATTATTTTTACTAAATATATCAAAAGATATTGCTATATGTAATTTTTTTTATTGAGCCTAGTATCATTGAATGACTACACAATATGGTAAGTGTATATTACCTTTACTCTTCCAGTGTCTTTCTGTTGCATATCCCAGATGTCCTGCACATTTCCTATTGAATTCTGCCATCAGAGCTTTGTAAGGATTGCGAATCAATAAAATGGCAGAGTCATACATTTCGATTTCACGTTTGCCACTTTCATGACTTTTTACACATATTGTCCGGCCACTCCTCCAGTGATCTTTTTCCCCCTTGAAGCCTACCAAAATACCATTTGTTAGTTAACTTACATCAGTTCTCTGTACAGAGATAAAAAATCATTTTTATGTAATGCAACACATGAGATTTTTGCAACATTAAACAATTTGTGTGTTAACGAGATGAGCAGGAAACATGAACAGGAGTACTAGCTAGTATGGCTAGACACTATGGTACACAATGTCATATAAGGTATCATGACACGTATCATGACACGTAATGGTGCTCTATCTGTAATTGTAGATTGTGAAATTTTGTCTACATGTACCATTGCACAAATTACTTTACTTGTTGTAGACCAAAGAAAGGAAATTCACCAAGCTTCTGCAACCAAGCACAAAAATGCCTTTTTTATTTATTTTTTTTATGAAATGCAACTGCTACATTAAGAAAAACATCCCAAGAGTATAACTGAATGGAAATAAACAGAAAATGTTTGGTTGAGGTTCACATTTTTTTTCCACCCTACTGTTGTATAGTTCTGCTGTATAGCATAAATAATAATAATAATAATAATAATAATGTGTATATAATATCTAAGAAGAAGCCCTGTAAAATGGCACTGTTTGAAATGTTTACAGTAATAACATATATTTGAAGTTTAAAAATAGTCACAAATATACAAAAGGTTTGTATTGAATAACAATTAGATTGCGTCAAATGCTCAAAACAAAGGCAGAACAATTGGACAATATGAACACTAACTGTTGGCCCTTTTCTGTACATACATTTACCTACATGCCCTTATACTGTAACTCCAAACATGGATTTAATTGGGAAAGATTATTGGTCAATAAAGGAAGGAAAAACCATCACAATACATGTTCAAACTATATCCCTCTGATGAAAGTTAACCCATGTCAAAATAGAATGAAATAAAACGATATATCAATCAACAGAGCGTGAAGAACTCTAGGCAAAGACGAAGACTGAGAAAAGGACATACAAGAAGACTTTCTCTTAGAAGAAGCTACGTAATAACAATTCTTTATGATGAACGCACCTTTATTGTATAGTGTCCCATCAAAGTAGTAGCTTCCAGTGTAATATCCTGTAGCATGCTCTATAAGGTGTCTCACCCATGTGTTCCCTGCTCCTGGAAAACTCGACAGTGCTACAAACACTTTGGACTTTGTAGGCAAGAATGCCCTGCCTGTGCATCGAGTATCTGAAAGAAATTACAGTATTAAGCTAACAATATTAGCATTAAACTTTCATACTCACTTCCATCTAAAGGTGATTGCCATATCCTCAATATGCCTTTTGAAAGCAGCAGTTCTATGCAGCATTGTTATATATTGGAGCTGAGTCTCCAAGTAATCTGAAGTAGTTACTGTAAAAAAAATGCTTCAAAGAATAAGAACTTTGATTCAGAATATTTCAAACGAAATACATTCTGATGAGTGATTTTTGTAATCTCATTGATGTGCTCTTCATTTCTTGTGGCTTTTTGTAAATAGAGTGTAGCAAAGATTGGCTCATCTCGGCGATACATAGGGCTTAGCTCAATGCTTTTCTGAGATAGGACAAAAAATGGAAAGTACCATTTATGGTTGATTTTGAGTTATGTCTCGGTTTACTCTCTTTACGGAGATATTAAAAAGAAAACATTACATGGTTAAAAAAAAAAGGATCAAAAAATTGACCAACATGACTACAAGAATAAAAATAAATTTCCTTTAAAAAAGGAAATATACAGTATGTGGGAGCGAAATATATGCAGTGATTAACTTTTTAATTGTAAAGCAGTTTAGTTGATATACAAGACATCGTAGCCATGATTAAAGAGTTCTGGGTAAGATTTGGCTGAATTTGAGGCAATAGTACAGTTGTTCACCAAGTTGGTTCCCACTTTTGATTTTCTATAATATCATGATCATCAGGAGGTATTTGTGAATTTGTGTAATGAAGTTACAATGGAGACAGGTAGAAAAAAGCCTTAAATTTACAGTTCTGTAAATGCTTTTTTTAAAAATATATTTAACCCTGCTCTACAATTAAATGTAGTATGTTTTTTTTTTAAAGTTATGTCTATACACAAGAAATGCTTCTGTTTTTCCTTCTATAAATTTGGCCTAATGCATTTGCTCAGCAAGCTAACAAAAACATTCAAAAAGACATTTAATATAGAGAGGTGCTAAATCAATAATTAAAACATACATATATTTATGTTGAAGCAAAAGGTCTCAACATAAAAATAAATGCATCTCATATGATTAAAAACACTTTAAATGTTCTTATTTAACCTCAAAAAGGCAAAAAATCACTAAAATACACAATATAACTACATATAAATCAAGGAGCCTGTGAAAGTCCAGCTCTACACTTACACATACATACACAGCCACCCTAACACCATACATACACAGTCACTCTCCCTTTTCCCATGCAGCTCACACATGTTCTATGCCTCCTCTTCCCTTTTTTAGCTCTAATTGTTTTTTTTGGGCTACGCATTTATTTGCACTGTTTGTTATATACTATAAAAGTGATTTATGTGCTTTAAAGAACTTGAAGAAGGTTACTTTCATACTTAAGATATGTTTTCTTATTTTTAGGGCTATACTGGTGCTTTCCCAGCTGGTTCCAACTTTTTACATGATGTCATAGGCCACAGTGATATTAGGAACTATGTGTTTTCATATGTATACTACACGACCAAAAGCATGTGGACATGTGACCATCATATCTATATGAGCTTGTTGGACATGCAATTCCAAAACCACAGGCATTAATGGAGTTGCTCACCCCTTTGCGTCTAAAACTGCCTCCATTCTTCTTCAGTGTGGAAAGTCTTTCTACATGGTTGAGACTTTCCATGCCTTTAATTGTTTTTGATCATCTCTGAACACAGGTAATCTAGCTGCTAAAAACTGCCTTAAGTATATCTATTCTATGAAAAGGCTGCTCTGAGTTAGACATTTGAAATTAGAAATTATTTGATAACACACAATCACTTTAGTGATATCTTAAAACTGGGACCTGCCACAAGCTTTCATAAAATAAATACTAAAATGAACAAATAAAATGACTTTATTGTTAAATGTTTCCTTCCTAAATGACTTGCCTTGTTGCAGGCTACTCTACAAGAAAGGTAAAGATATGCCTGACCATGTTCAACCCAACCTCCCTCATTCCTTTATGTAGTGAGATGAAAGAAAGTAAATAAGTTAAATTAAAAAAAAAAACCTCTACCTGAACACCACCCATAAGTACCCCATATGGGAGAACAGGGTCTATCCAATGTACCCACTGATTTAATCTTAGCGTTGAATGACAATGCTTACTGATGTTAAAAACTCAGTTCTCATCTCTGATTTCCATTATATTTAGCAGAGAACCACAAATGAAGACCCGACATGTTTTGTGGATCAGACCTGAATGGAACTAAATTGTATTTTTTTTTTATAATTTGCAACTTTGCTTGCATATGTTATTCTACTTTTTTCACAGCATTACGTTCTATGCCTTCTCAAATGGTTAACTTTCCTTTTAATCCCCCCCATCCTACAGCATTGTCTTAGCAAAGCACACTATGACTCCCCAAAGGGCTAAACTATATCTTACCACAGTATGTACCTTAGCCTCCTTCTTTATTTTTAATAAGACAAATTAGAAGCACAGATACAGAGATATCCCTTAAGGGAACTGCTCACCCCATGACACATAATTATTCATTAACATGACGTAAGTAACACAACCTCGTAGCCTACATTGGACAATCCTACAAATGGAATTTGAACTAAACGCAGATTAAGTCAAATTGAGCTTTGAGTGATTGTGAATGAATCAAGCGAAGTGGCTGGACAATTGTCCCCTGAGCTTCATGGATTGAAACATTATGGGCCATTACATCTTTTTGTGTTGTAGTATGTTGTACTCAAATTTGGTTAGGATCAGAAATAATCTAGATTGTGCCAGTTGCCCTTATTATTACTGCAAATAAAAACTGTGGAAGCTCTGTGAATGGTAATTATAGATACATTTTCTTAATAAAGCTCCAAGATATGCAGCAGCACAAACTACAGGAAAATAAGCCCATGAAAAATCCAATCAAATGGAAATGGATGCAGAATGGGTCTGTACTTGTTAGCGCTTATATATACAGATATTAGCTGTGCGCTCCGCTCTGGAATCATCGCATATTATCAAGTACACTTTGTATCAGGGGATGGAAATTATATTCAGACAATGGACTCCTTTATTAGGGTCATAAACACATTATTGCAAAATAAGGACTAAAATCTTATGTTTCAACATGTTGCAATAACAGGAGACCTGTGACCCATCCAGACTGTTTATTAGTGAATTGATTCTTTCTCCCAGCAGGGCCAAGAATCTAAATGGAGCTCAGCCGAATTCATATGATAATACAAAGAACAGGCAGCTCTGCCTAAGGATGCATGAATTATTAAACAGCTTCACTTGGTTGGTTCTGCCTTGTGTCAGTGCCTGAGTATTTCATCTATGGGAAAACATTCAGGTGATAATGTGTCATCTAGTTATTATTTAAAGAATCAATACCTTTCACATAAGGACAATATCATGGCCTGTACTTTAAATTCATAAGATAAAAAGTGTTGGGCTGCAGCAGCGCATAGTCAAAATAAATACACCGAACAAATTGCATTGCGTGGTGTATAGAGATGTATATGAGCTTTAGAGGTTTATTCACAGGGAAGCCATTAAAATCTTTTCTCTCACTGACTTAGTTATGCATTATGGACTGTCAACTTGATGCTGCTCTAAGTCTGACCTATATAAGATTACCCTACTGACCTATAATGAAATATGTGGAAAAAATCATTCCAAGCCGTCCGTTCTATCATGAGCCCCATCTCATTTACCTTGGGATGGGGGGCTACTACATGGCGGTCTAGAGATCCAGTGATCTGTGCAGAGATCTTCATAGCTTGCATCACCTGGTGGCTGCGCTATGCACAGCTCCAGTATTTGACACAGCCTGTCTAAGCTTAAATATACCTATGGCCAAAAGTTGGGAGTTTTTCCCTCCTAGGTGTTATAGCTAACCCTGGACAATAAATAGGCATAATACAATTACCTCATAGCTTAAATTATGCATTGTACAGGCATTTCTTGCAGGTTAAACATGCTTGGTTGGTACGTTAGACTGTAAATCAGTGTGATGAAATGGTATACCCAACCCTAACTCTGCCCCATCTATTTAATCTATTTAGTGAGTAAATCCAATAATTATTTTGTATATCGAAAAGTAACAAAGCCTGATGGCTATCGCAGTTATACTGGATTTTATCCATGTGAATATAATGCTAATTGAATTTAATGGTGGCTTGTTGGGTATCACAAAGCTCTTAGAAAAACTGTAACATAATTTAGAAATAGACATAGATCTCCAATGGAACCTCAGCTTGTAAGTTATTAATAAATGCTTGAAAATCAAATGTTCAATGCCAGTGATCACTAACAATGCCCATCTTTATAGAAAAGTTAACAGTATGTAATTAATAAGGGGTGAAAAGGGCAGAAGTCCATCCAGTTCTTTGTTTGACTGTCAGTAAAGGAAAATGCCAAAACCAATTGGAATTTTGTTTTAGAAAGAGAAGAAATTGTATTTGGGATTCGAACAGATTTTTAAGTAGGTAAGTAGTGTGCATTTTAGAGCAAACTGACACATTTTTCTATCTAATGCTTTACAGTATTAAATGGTATTCAATCGTGTCCGAACAATAGTGACAACTGTGGAAAAATGACCAGCAAAGAATGGTGGGGTATTTCTTAGAAACTTCTTACATGCAAACTATAGGAGGCATAGTGGGGGAGGGGATGAGATCATCATGCTCTGCAAATGTTAAAAACTCAAAACTATAAGCTACATAATAAACATGTATATATATATAAATATATATATATATATATACATATATATAGTTTTAGTTTGGCCTTACACAGTGTACAATTAGCAAAGAACCCATTGAATTCCACCTGTGATGAGTCAACCCAACATACCATAACTAGTGGTTTAATATGTTTAGTATTTGAACAAATACAATTGGATGTCTAACTGAATCAAGAAGAAAGGGAGCTACTGCACATTCTAGTAAATGTAACCATTAAGGGCAGGAGGACCGCGGCAACTGATCTTATTAATGCACAGTGTACAGTCTTTTCTACATGTGCTGTGCAATGGGTCGATAAAAAACACACTTAATTTTGGATACTATTATTATAAATATTATTATCTTTTATATATATACACTGCCAACAATCTATGCAGTATTTTGTACAGTCTATACATTCAAATAGAATTGGCAGACTAAGATAAATAGGTAAAGGGGGACATGCTCACAAGCATACAATATGTGTATTGGTACCGCCAAATATTCAATAGGTTTATTTAATTAAACTATATTCTTGATATTTTTGAAGTAATTTAAGTAAACTTTGAAATGTCTAGTTTGTGCAATTATTTCTGTGAAACAGTAATTTGAATGATATTTCTAACACTGTATTTACTTACAAAAGTATTCCATTCAGAGTAGATATATAGCAGATGTGAAAGCAAGGGAACAGAGTTAAAATTATACTTTGTGCTCGTATGACCATATTTTTGTTTAGGATATTTAAAGTGTATTTGAAGTTTTAAATATTTTGGATCTGGACTATTTATAACCATTAAAAAAATCTGATCTCAAGGAATTTAGTATTATAAATACAGAAATAGAAAATACACAACTTATTGTTTTGCTATGCTTAATAATTATATAGTGCAAGGGTGTCCAACCTGCGGCCCTCCAGCTGCTGCAGGACTACATCTCCCATACTCCTCCGCCAGCCATTAGCTGTGATGGAGCAAATGCACCAAAATCCTGCCTGTCAGCATATCAATGTCTGGTGTATGAGTAGAGTTGGGGTGAGTGTCTGTTAGTTGTGTGGTTGCATGTGAGTGCAACCTTTTGTAGTGGAGTGTTTGCGTTTAGCAAGTTCATGCTGAGTTCCCATGCACTGTAGGCTGCATTCACAAGTGCTGTGATTGAGTGGATGTAAGTGAGCTGTAAGAGACGTATGTTGTGTTTGTGAGTGAGTGTTGTGAGTTGTGAGTATGCGTGTCAGGAGTGGCATGAGTTGTATTCCTGTATGAATGCCGTGTCACTTTATAGAGGTCTGTAGATCCAAACCTGCCTTCTGCCCATTTAAGCCTGAAAACCTTGGTCTATGTATTTCGTAAACATAAAAGTAAAACAAAGTGTAGCATTAAGAAACTATTAAAAGGCATGTTCTTTTTCATATTATAGAAGATTGATTTTTTTTATTTTGATCTATATTTAAATATATGTATTAAAATACATTATGCTTGGATGGTTTTTATTTCCTTTTGAGCGCCAGGATAAAAGAATGCATGTTAGACTTGTAGCTGAGCAAGGTTACAAGTAAATACTGTTTCTGGTCTCATCGGTCTAGTGAAAATAAATCATATATTCAATTAGAATCATTTTTATGTTTCTTTTGATTTGTGACAATATTGTATTTTATGATTACCTTAATGTTTGTATTAACCTTTATAGCTAGATTTCTAAATAGTATAAGGTCTAAGCATTTTTCAAGGTCCATCCAATAAAATATATAATTTGTCTTCCACTGTGAGGGGGAAAATAGCAAGATTTTTTTCATGCTCAATCTTCACCTTGTACGGGAGTTTGGTAGACAGAACAGTAGTTATCCTCCCTTAGGACCTCTGATCCACTACTGTCATTCACAAACGAACAGAATGATTCATCCAGACGTTCATAAAGGTTAAACTGAACTGTAGGGAAGCCACAGAAGCATTCAGTCCATCGGAAAACTGCCAAAGGATACTCCTATGAACAAAAGATCAAGAAATAATATACATGATTAGATAAGGAAATACCTACATTCCCCCCTTTACATGCTTCATTAGAACCTGAAATCCGCAAAACCAAAGAAGCCTCAAATATAGGTTAACAAGAATATAACAAAATATATCAATTCAATGGAAACTTCTGTTCAATACGCACTGCACTCCATACGCCATGCCTTCTAAAACTCCCATGAGTCACAATAAATATGTTGCAAAAAAACCCCCAATTTATCTTTTTCATGTTTAGTGTACCTACGTAAATTCTGTATTGGTTTCTGGATACATATACACCAGCCAGTTAAGAAACCTAAAGGAGGGGTAGCAAGTAGTTAACTCTCTAAATGTGTGGTCTGTATGCTTTCATATTATTTTTGGGTAAACCAAGTATGGTTAGCCATTCTCATGAACCTAATAGGAATTACAGTCACATATACAGCCCCTATGTTCATTATTACAGAAGAAAAACACAAACTGTATACCTCACAAAATGACTCAGTTCCTCTGTGGTGCCAGAAATCAAGAAAACACTAACGACGAATTTGTAAAGTTTTACATTTTTTATTTTTGGTTATCCGTGAATTTCGGTTATCCGTGTAGTTTGTGTAATTGATTTTTACCATAGAGTAAATAGAGATAATGCTTTAGTTGACCAATATTATAGTTATGAGTAGATGTTACTATAGCATATACAAGATCCCAAACCAAGTAATAGTTGTTTTCCAAAAATACACAGTGGTAGTTAGTAAAATGTGATGTGTACCATTAATAGATATAACCCATTCAAATCAAGCTCAGCTGCTCAAAATGGCTCATTGAAACACATGACAATAATGTAATGGCTAGCAGTATATTCTCATTAAGCACCTGTAATTTAGACTTTTAATTGTTCAATGAAACGAAAGTAGATAAAGAACTGAAGCAACTCAATTACTAACAGCCTCACAAGAGAAATATAAAAATCGTCTCAATCACAGAGTATCGCATTAATGACCTTCTCTTTTTCCAAATAGTGCCATAAAGGGTTTATAGTTAGCGAAGCAAAAAAAAAAAACCACCACAAAAAAAAAAAAAAGAATACCTTAATTGTAGTTATACAAAGTGAAAAACACAATAAGAAATAAGTGACCGAGGAATTGTAACCACTGTCTCCTGGTACGTAGTTCTTTGAAAAACTATTTTAATAAGGCGTTTGAGCCAATCGTCTTTTGTTTACAAAGGCTTAAGTGTCTTTTTTTTGGTCCTTTGGGAAATATTGAGAGAGAGAAAACCAATGCAGTTAATAACTAATCACATGAAAAGCAGATAGTAACCATCTCAGCCCTAGCTGAGCAAGCACATTGCAAATCCTACGCGGTAATTAGGACAAGGCCGTCAATGGAAGGGCAGATCAATTGGAGGCCTGCAGTCAATGGGCTAGATGAGGCACCCCAGAGTTTTTCCATGGTCAAACCATGGATGCTTCATTATATTACCTCTAACATTACCTATTTAAAATATTATTACAATAACGGGGTCTAGCTGTGTGCTTTTTAAATGCTTCCTTATCTGATGCTCTGATACACTAATATGTAAGAAAATCTCAGCGTTTTATCACTTGTATCGTTACAGTACGTTATTAAAAAAAATAACTCTTTTACACATTAATGAGAAGTGTTTCAGTCTAGACCTGATTGGTACCATAGCAATATCCAACAGTGCCAATTTCAAAGGTAAGCATAACTGCAACATTGCATATACAGTGATCTCCATGTACGAATAGTTAATTGGGGTGAGATATAAAAAGCATCCCCCTCTTGCACTTATTACAACATTTCATGTTAGCATTTTTGGTGCAAGGCACTAATAATTTCCAATTATTTCTTTAACTTTGATCAACAGCTTAATAATTTCATAAATGTAATATATATATATATATATATAGCCCTGCACTCCTACCTAATCATAAATTAGGTGACAAATACTAGATTCCTAGTTCAAAAAACATGGTGCCCAGTTCTTGGCTGATCGCAAAGTAACAATAATCTAATGAGGTGGACTGAAACGTTGACATCTTGGCATCTTGCAAATAAAAATGAAGCATTATTGAAGACCGTGAGTGCTGGCTTCACTACTTTTAGATTATATATATATATATATACATACAGTACCTCACAAAAGTGAGTACACATTTTGCTTTTTGTAGAAATTACACTCTGCTACAATGTAAAGTAGTGAGTGTACAGCCTGTATAACACAGTAAATTTGCTGTTCCCTTAAAAATAACAACAAACAGTGGAAATGTCAAAATTGGGCCCAATTAGCCATTTCCCCTCCGGTGTCATGTGACTCGTTAGTGTTTCAAGGTCTCAGGTGTGAATGGGGAGCAGGTGTGTTAAATTTGGTGTTATCTCTCACACTCTCTCATACTGGTCACTGGAAGGTCGACATGGCACCTCATGGCAAAGAACTCACTTCCAGTGAGCGGCAGCTGTGTGTACAAAAATGCTTTGTTGATGTCAGGGGAGAATGGGCGGACTGGTTCGAGATGACAGAAAGGCAACAGTACCTTAGATTACAACTTGTTACAACAAATGTATGCATAATACCATCTCTGAAAGCACAACACGTCGATCCTTGAAGCAGATGTCAGCTAAGAACAGGAAACTGAGGCTACAATTTGCACAGGCTCACCAAAATTGGACAATGGGAGACTGGAAGGATGTTGCCTGGTTATGATGAGTCTCGATTCCGGCTGCAACCTTCAGATGTCAGGGTCAGACTTTGGCATAAACAACATGAAAGCATGGATCCATCCTGCCTTATATCAATGGTTTAGGCTGGTGGTGGTGGAGTAATGGCGTGGGGGACATTTTCTTGGCACACTTTGGGCTCCTTAGTACCAATTCAGCATTGTTTAAATGCAACAGCCTGAGTATTGTTGCTGCCCTTTATGACCACAGTTTACCCATCTTCTGATGGCTACTTCCAGCAGGATAATGCACTATGTCACAAAGCTTACATCATCTCAAACTGGTTTCTTGAACATGTACTGCAATGGCCTCCACAGTCACCAGATCTCAATCCGATTGAGAACCTTTGGGATGTGGTGGAATGGGAGATTGGCATCATGGATGTGTAGACGACAAATCTGCAGCAACTGCGTGATGCCATCCTGTCCATATGGACCAAAATCTCTGAGGGATGTTTCCAGCACCTTGTAGAAACTATACCACGAAGAATTAAGGCATTTCTGAATGCAAAATGGGGGTCCAACCTGGTACTAGCAAGGTGTACCTAATAAAGTGGGCAGTGAGTGTATATATACACACGCATAGTGACTGGTGGGCAGAGTTTTCACCTTCAAATTAAACACCCTGACATTCAGATTTTACTGTTTTATTATATACAAGGTACTTTAAATCAACAAACAAAAATGAGAAATCAAATCCTACTTCATTAAACTAAACAAACATTTTCCTCTCTGGCATACTGGTCAGCTGCTCTGGTTCCCAGTTACAAAAACAGAATAAGTATCAAACACAGGTTTTAACACAGTACTATTGGGTCTCTGGGCACAAGGCTCACAGCTTCCGCAGTCAGACACCTAAATGTCTTTAGAGCTGTCTTTTATACCTTACAGGGGAGGAGACAATTACATTTTCCTGGAAATGGCTGCTAATGCAGTAATTACTCCGCTAAAAACCCTTACTTTGCAACATATGCTCCTTCCAAGCTCAATACAGGAGTGGGTAACCGTCCATGTGGAGAGGCCAGGCACTCTAGTCAATGCATCAGCATTCATATGTAGCAAATATGCCCTATATTTGACCAAGAACCTGAAAGGCTGTATAGAAATGAACCAACGGGTGACCCTTTGGCTTTTAGACTGCTAAGATCCCAGTGACACACACACATCTTCACCTACCGTGGATAAAATGGATAATGCTCAAATCTGGCAAACTTGAGAATTTGCTACAGCACGATTTTAATTTGTTAAATATAAACTGAAAGAAGCTATGAAAAAAGTTCCATTTATAAACTGAAACAAAGCACAATTATGGAGAACACCTGCAGCAGAAACAAAAGGAAACCTATAAAACAAAAAGGTGCCACAAAAATACAAATGCAGGAATGACATAACATCCAATATAACAGCTTGACATCAATGTAACTTAAAGTAGGTATCTAATTTAAAAAAATGGTTATTAATCAGAAAAGAACTCCTGGTGGCATATAGAGCAGGCAGTAAATATCTTGATCAATGTAGGTGTCAGATGTACCTCAAATAGGCTACTGAAGCATTGGACTCGCAAAACCACCTCTAAGATTTCTTCGTTTGTCAAGCACATTGATGCATTCTTCTCTTTTCTTTAATTGAAATTAATAGTAGCTCTAGATCTGTACATTTTACATCCACATGTATTTGTGAGTCCCACCGTTAAAATCAGTTCTTATGTTTATTTTTTTAGGTTATCTCCAGAAATATAGGTTATTTGTATCATCTGTTTTTTTCAGACAAGAGCTGGTGGCTAGCTTTCCCCTGTCCTGTATGTTTAGGAAGGTAAGCGTGGTTAATTTTGGCTCGCTCTTCTCGTTTGATACAGAGGTAATTTCTTCTTTATAGAAATGTGAGGGAGAAAAAAAGGAAACCAACTGTGCAGCATAACAGAAAACCGTATGGATATTTATTGAACTACCCACATTAAATAAAAACATAGCAATCATATGATGCGGTATGAGAAAAAAAAAAGCAAAATAGGGCAAAATGCATAAAAAAATGCATAAAACTGAGGCTGATGAGGCTAAGCTATACTTGTTGTGCAACATTATATTATACGAAGTGGGGACATTGGCAAAACAATACAAATAAAAGTTACGTGTCGTCACATTTGGGTATATTAGATACTAAGGTAACTTTTTATTTTATCTGATTTATAGGTTGTCACATCTATGTCTTCTATTTGGTGTTGAAGAGGATCCTTTAACTCTAAGATGCTTATCAGGTGTTGTTCACGTCCCTTGCTGCGCCCATGACTGGTCATTAGTCTCCCTTCACCAGTTATTTGAGTAGCGTTCTGCAGACAGAAGCTGGGAGGACTTTAACCCCCTTAATACAGCTTATAGTATTTGTATTCATCACATATTCTCTCTCTAATGCACTGAGATTTCAATTACCAGAGGATTAAATATGGCTAAAGTGCTTAGACTCACACCTTAAATAACTGCCATCTGTCATATGCTGTAACATACACCACCGTGTTCCACATACAGCAGGCGATTAATATCAGGACTACCAAAAAGCAACACGACGAACGCTCACATATGGATGTATATCCTTTTCTTTTTAAAACATGTATGTGTAGTGAATAATGTTGCATACCCTTATACAGTGGTGGCTGTAAATTTTAGGGATTTTTGGGTTTTCATCAATAACAGAACGCATAGAATGTATTATACTTCATATATAGCTATGGTTTACCAAATCATTTTCTTAAGGGTTAAAAATAAATAAATACCATAAATAGTAAATATGTGGCATATAAGGAGAACAATATTTGTCAATTTTTTTATGAAATGGAAAGGCAGTTTTCTTTACGTTACTTCTGAACGGCTTTTCGTTTCCTATCTAGCTTGCACAGAGTTAAGGTCTCTTTCCCCATCTGTTTTTAAAAGCTTGACAGCCACATGTGATTGCCAATGCAGCCTGTAAACAAGTAAAAAACTGTCAAGGCAGTCAATTACCATATATCAAATACTACTCCCTCAACAATAGAAGCTGTCAGCCACCTTGCTGACGGTGAGGAGTTGCTTTAGTTCTTAATTTAGAAGTAGAGTGCAGTTGCAATTATTATTCCAAATCACAACTCCCCATACCTTTTCGTTCGGGTATGAGTTTAAAATGAAACATTCAAGAGGAATTAGCTGGTTACACATTTTTTCATTGATTTTAGTAGACTGTAAAATTATACTTTTATTTCTAGAGTTCTAAGACTAATCTTTAGAGGGGTTTAGTCACTTAGTGAGTTGTAGTGTGAGATATAGTGAAATGAAACATGTCAAACCATCAATTTAGACAATCCATTATGAAGTGTCAAACCTACTTAGTTTGTTCTGCAGAAAGGGCCAAATTGCACTCCATAATGCAATATTTCAGGGAGATTAAATGCAGGTACTAAAGCACAAAAAAAACATGCAGCATAATTTCAGTCATATGCCACCGCACATGATGCATAATTATCCTGGTGAGGTAAAATGTTTCATCGGATATAAGCCCACCTACCAGCATTTGGTGAACTTGCGCGCTAACACAATGTCCAAGATATACCATTTGGTGGAGTTCACTGAACAATAATACAGACCTCATATACAGAGCCGGCCCGACAATGGAGCCGAGTGGGGCGGCACTTTGAAGGGGCGGCACTTTGCCGCCCCAAGCCCTTTTTATTTTTAAAGCCGAGAAGAGAGAGAGGGACGCCGAGTGGTTTTATCTTACCAAGTTGTCAGTACCTGCTCGGCGCCCCTCACTCTCTCCTCTGCGAGCACTCTAGCTCGGTCTCGGTGCCGGCTTGTAATGCTGAGCGCCGGAAGATGACGTCATTTCTGGCGCTCAGCATTACAAGCCGGCACCGAGATCGAGCAGGGAGACTCACCGTAGGACTGCTGAAAGGTAAGTACGGGGGGAGGCAGGGAGAGGAAGGGTAGATA
>VKOC01033689.1:0-11224 GCA_009364415.1 Spea multiplicata | reverse complement strand
TCTGACAAGGAATCAGGAACGGGACTCAAGGCAACAGTAAAGGAATAGGAAGACATCTTGATCTGCAAAGTGCAAACTTAGAAGCAGGAACAGGTAGGCAAGTTGGGCTGGTAATAAACAGTCTGACTTGGGCTCCAGAGCATAATCCATGAAGAATAACCAAGAGGTCTCACTATTATGAAAATACAGGCATGACTGAATTTAAGGAACAGTCCATTGATTGAAAAAACAAATGACCATTTGGGGGTCTATTTACTAATAGAGGAATTATCAGTAGACTGTAAAGGAGAGTTATGGCTCCTTTTGTGCCCGAGGCAAGAATGGAAAATTGTGCCCCCCCAGTTTTTTTTTTTTTTGCACTGCACATACACTCTGCCTTTACACACACCTTCCCATTAACACGCATATACGCATACACTGCCCTTACACAACCCTTTACACACACGTATACACACACCAGCTTACAAATACCTATAATGCTCTTACACACACACTCCCAATAAACACCAGCTTACAAACACACACATATATACACATACACTGCCCTTACACACATGTGGCCATAAACACGCATATACACATACACATGCCTTATACACACATGGCCATAAACACACATACACACACCAGCTTGCAAACATACAAAAACCTATAATGCTCTTGCTCTTACACACACACACACACACATATATGCACATGCACTGCTGGCTGCAATGTGATTCACCACGGAGCCCCTAGAACGCTGGGCCCCTGGGCAACTGCCCACTGTGCCCAATGCATTTGAATGGCAACATTAATGTTGGGCTGGTTAGGGGGAGATCTGTGATCTTCCCAACCAGTCCTGGAGGCTGCAGCTGCTGATCGCTTGGCTGTGCGCCCCCTCGCAGCTGCGCCCGAGGCCTACGGCCCTGCCCAGTAACTGCTGCAGGAAGTGGTTGGCTGGTCCTATGTAATATAGAGCTAAATTGTTTGTTTGTCTAGGTGGAACAGCACCCACAACTTAGACAATATTTTTATAATTGTAGGACATGATGGATTATAAACTATTTTAGTATTTCCTAATACCTCGTAGCACGAACTTTGACTGTACTTACTATACAGAAATCTTCACCATTCTAAGAGCTTAGATGTTTCAAAGGGGTATATTCAAACAACCTTTCAAAGCAATACATTTATTTATACAAATATGACAAGTTTATTTCAATACATGCTTGGACACATTGCCATCTCTTAAAGAAGAGATAACAACTATTTATGTCTATCCATGTATACATATAAAGAAAGCATTGTGTCAAGTTTTGTAAATTGTGTTGTTGATTGGCCCTGTTTGTTTTCATTGATCGAGTAAGCTTTCCTGTGTAGCAGTCTACCAAAGACGTGGCGCGGCACTGGTGGGGTCAATCCTTTACCTCACGCCGGGGGAAATGCATCGGAAGCACAGCTTCTTCTATAATGAAAATCTGCTATTTTACTCTAATAAAGGAGGATGAGTTTATCTATGCTGGTTATAGCATAAAACAAGCTCAGTGTGTACTAAAGCATCATATCGATGTTACGTTTCTCATAAAACTGTGTAAGTATTTATTGTCAGCTCCTATGTGGCATTAAAAGCAATCAGAATTCCCCTGCTTATAATTTTTCAGTCAGTTTTCTTATAACCTGAATATCCAAAGTAATGCAGGATGTACAACCGTATGTATGCATGTGTAATACTGTGGTCTAGGGGGGCCCCAGGAGATTATTGAAATGTATCATACTATAATTTCAATTAATTGAAGAAGCTGTTAATAAATATGGCGTTATTTTAAGCACTTGCGTTAGAACTTGGATCTCCTATTTTTTCCTTATAAGGCCCCAAAACGTAGAGCTTCTCTTGTCAAGAACTATACGATCAGGTAATAGGTGGCTCATTAGTCTTTATTCCAAAATCTTACATGTTCTTACAGTGCCTAGTCACGATGCACACGTTACTAAAAAAGAATTGCCCATATAACTCAACAATGACAGAGCAACTGGTAATACTTGCATATTTAAAGAGTGCAAGAATGTTCCAGAAACCTATGGAAAGAATGATTACCGATCTGCTGTATACGTGGAAGCTGATTGGCTGTAAGGGTTAGGTGATGGGTGGAAGTTCAGGTCAACAAATTATATTATGGTATTGAGACAAAGTAGCCCCTTATTTTCAAACCAAATTTCACGCAAATGATTACACTGATTTGAAAAGCCCAAGCTATACATGGTTTTAATAAATTAAGCATAATAAACAGTTATATAACGATTCAAATTTATAGCAGTATTATTATTTAAAACATATCATTTTGTTCAGTATACATGCCATGTAACACTTTCAAGTAGAATTCTTTTTTGATGACTGCCATGTTGACTACTCTCTGTCCTTCACATTGACATAATTTACATCTACCCTAAAAGATTCCAGATGTCACTGCTGATATGTCCTCGGCCAACTAAATCAGGAATGCAATAGGACTATATATATATATATATATATATATATAATCATATATATATATATATATATATAATATATATATATATATATATATAATGATATATATATATCATATAGTATATTATTATATATATATATATATATATATATATATATAATATATATATATATATATATAACCCAATGCTTGGCATGATGTCTCCACAAAAACACCTACTGGTGAACGTGTTGACATTGTTTCTTTGTCATTTGGGAACTAGGAGAATGTACAATGATCTTACCAGTGATTATCTGTTGCAGGATTTAAAGGTAAACACTTTGTTTGTGAAACATCGCCTGCTAGAACTCTTTCCAAAATGCTATTTATTTTATAATGGCTATCATGGGGTATTTACTATTTACCAAATATATTTAGACATGGTGTTTGTTGTAATTACATGTAGAGGGCACCTGGGGGCAGCAGTGTTAAAGAACATTGTTACCTGTCACTTTAACCCATGCAATGCTTAACCCCCAAAATGCCAGTTGTTTAACAGTCTGGGAAGCTATTATTTTAGTATTGGAAAAGTTATTAGGAATGCCTTTTTTCCTCCCTCGTACTAAAAAGCATTCTGACACATCAAAGTTTAATCAAATATATAATTTCTGTATAATGTAATTTTACTGTCAGGAAGTTGTGTTTGGTTAAACTAGCAATAACAACAACTTCCACTTCCAGCAGACAACCCTTGCAGGGTTCTTCTTGTTGTGTAAAAGGAACTCCGCTGAGGAGGTTACTTAAAGGGGTTAGTTTGCCTCCCACTTTCACTGATCCAATATCTCCAATTATGAGTCTTAAGTTGAAGTTCATGAAGTGTTGGGACCCCAGAGGTCTCTGTTTCAAATGGTGTCCATTTATAGACCCGATGTCCAGAAAGGTTATGCAAGTTTACACCCTTTTTTGTAAATATATTAAAAATCTATGTAAAGACATTTATTATCATTATCACATTATCTTTGGTTAATATGGCTATACCAATGTTCCCATTTAGTAGGCAAACCAATGGAAATGCATTGTGTAAGAAGAAAATATTATTTATGATCTAAAGAGTACCTTTTCATAGATCTTTAGATGTATATATTTTGTTTAGAAACAATGTCAATCAACAGTTGGAGTATTCCTTTAAACAGAAAATATAAAAAAATCAAGAGGTCACATAAAAGCCCCTTTTTATTGACTTGCTCTACAGAGTGTTCCACAAAGAGCTAGTTGGCTACTCTTCTTTGGCTTGATGACCCATTAGCCTGCTGGCAAGAGAACACATGTACCAGGAGGAGAATAAAGGGTGTTTATGATTGTCCCTGTTTAGCTGAGGCTGTCTTTTGAGTCCCGAATCCCTCTGTCCATCTCTACTAGGAGCTCAAGATGCTTGTGGTATTACACATCTGCATATTCTGGCCTGGGCTGCTTTACCAGGGGCAGATCACCTAATCGGTTGATCAGCTTTTCTGGTGCACTGCAGCTCAACGAGCCATTGTTGACATCAGATCTTGTAACCTGTCTATAAACACAATGGATGTTTGTAGTATTGCTTCGTCATGCTGCCTTCGGAGGAAGTCTGTTTTCTGTTAGGCTTAGGTTCAGCATTCCTTTTTCAATAAGCCTAAAATTCACAATAAAATGCGAGTAAACATAGTGTTTGTAAATATCTATCAATAAAGTGTGTGTGTAAATGGCTATCAATAGATCACAAAGTTGTATTAAAAAAGCCTTGTCAAAGCCTTGCACCCTAGCCATGTCTATCAAAAGTATCCTTTCTGTTAATTAAAATGTTGGGAGGTATGTTACTGCCCCTTAAAAGATCTTAATGCCATTTTACTTAAATTCATTCATCTCGCCCTTAAAGAAAGAAAACAAACAAACAAAAATTTAGGAATGTTTTTTTTCATTTAATTTTATACTGACCCCTATAACCTCAAAAGTGCCAGAAAGCATTCACTATGTATTTTGATTCTCCACGGTCTTTATTTTCCCAATGACATTCTAGAGTCCTATAGGTAAACACTGCTGCGTCTCCGCTCCTTTTTCTTAATGCAGTCATTATAAATCAGGTATTTTTAGCTTGTATTCTTGTAGCAGCAAATTTAATACAGGCTGGAGATTTTAACACATTTTCACCCACACAGAGCTCTAAGCTTGGGATGTAAGCAGAATTCTCTGCGATTAACCCTTCTGTCTTCCAATTCATCAAAGAAAACCTTGCTAAAGAAGACATGCCAAAGCTGAAATCTAAATATTGGAAGGCCTAATATGATGTATAGAGCAGATTTGTTCCAATTTAGTCTACTAGGATCTCCAAATTTTTGGTATGTATAAGCGTATCATAAACTTACTAACATTTTAGTGTCCAACAACATTTGGAAACATGTGCATAAGCACCATCACTTGTAACTTTGTCCATGTTCTATGGATAGAGTTGAGAAGTCATGATCATTCTACCCAGAGAATGCCCGGTCTGCTCTGTCCAAGGGCGCATTTATGACATGCAAAGTTGTACTCATCAGTACATTTGCTTGAACTGTCCTTCAGCCATTTAATGGGCATCTGTCGTAACCAATTTGCACATTTTGTCACAGTTGCTCCAGTTGAAGTGAGATAGCCGGGGTAGGTGGATTTGGAAAGAACATGTCAGTTCTTCACATGTGCAGTGCTCACAATGCTGTATTTATATAGCATTTAATACTCCGACGCATGCACAGTATGGAATCTTATTCTACGAGTATCACAGAGAAAATAATACAATACACTAATATATTTAAAAAAAACGCAACTATGTATTTTATGATGCACATTTACTGCATTAAATATGTAAAGGGATAGATTTTGGGGAGGAGGGGAGGAATAACCAAGCTGCCTTTATTTAATTCTATCTACTGTGGATAATAGGACATAAATGAGAAATCACTACTGCATGATCCTGGCGGGTAAACACGGTAAAACCAAACGTGTTTCGGATTTTTGCTTGGCTGTGTGAGATCCAGGACTGTATGTACATCAGAATTAAACGCATTCATTGCTTGGACATGTCCATGGTGAATGGGTTTGGAAGATAAAACCAGGGTGCACCCATCATGAATGCTATGGGGCAAATTAAATCTTTACCTAGGCTTTTTAATATAAGCACTGTATCTTTGGAAATAATGGGAAATGGTGTAAAATCCTTATCTGGTTGTGTCTAATAATAATAAAATTCAACATTTAGTTAATAAAAAGCTAAAACAAAAATGCAAATCCAAGCAATCAAATCCCTAATGCTCGGACTAGAAATAAATACAGCAGGAAGGCTCAATAGTAGAATTAGGCAAACTATACTGTATGTGTTGTCGTGCTCTTGAATTAAAAACCCTATCTAAAGGTGCAGGGCCGGCCTTAGGGGTGTGTGAGCTGTGCGGCCGCACAGGGCCTCATGGCAGCAGAGGCACCATGTGCCCGTCCCATCGTCAGGGCTGTGCTGAGGCGACAGGGAGAGGAAAGGGGCGGCAAGTGGTTGCACACTTTTTTTTAGCAACCCTTTGTCTCCTCTGCTCCCTACCGCTGCTCTGACTGTGGTGGTGGGAGCTTGAGGCCTTGGTTGCGGTGCGGGGCTTCATGATGAGCACCGGCATATGATGTCATATCCTGACGCTCAGCTGTGAAGCTGTGCACACTGCGACAGGACAGCGAGACTAAGACCTTGCACTCCCACCACAGGACTTCACCAGGTTAAGTGAACTGCAAAGGGGTGGGTAGATAGTGAGATAGTGGGCAGATAGTAAATAGGGGAGGAGAGGGGGTAGATTGTGAGAAAGGGGGTAATAAGAATCTTGAAAGAATGAGTAAGATAATGAATGCAGTAATGTGTGGATGAATTGTGTGAATGCGTGAGTATAAAATAATTTGTGGATGAATGGTGAGAATGAATTGTTAGAATGCATTAATGAATGTGTAAAGGATTTGTGTGAATGAGTGAGAGAATGAATAATTGTGTGAAGGAATTGTGTAAATGACAGTGAATGAGTGACTGTATAAGTGTTTTGTGTGCATCATAGATGTATAAGTGATTTGGGGAAAGGCAAGGATGGCACAGGCAGGGTGTTTATGGGACAACAATGGCACAGGGTAGTCTGGGGACAAAGATGTCTTATGCTGGGCTGTTTGGGCACAAAAAAGGCTCACGCTGGGCTGTGTCGGGATAAAGATGGCTCAGACTGGGCTGTAATTTGTGTGTGTAATCTGGGTGGTGGTCAAGTTTTATGTGGACACCAGGACTGGCTTTGCGGTGTGCAACCTATGATCTTTGCCTGTAATTTAGTTGTGTTTTTTTTTTGTTTTTTTTTTTGTTTTTTTTTTAAACTCTACCTTTTTTAATGCTGAGTTTGTGGTTTCCTGTTGATCTATACCTGCAAAGCCGGATTTGTGTGTTATTCTGTTGATCTTTATCTGATATGCTATGTTTCGATACATTATGTATACCGGGGTTCATATATCTTATTTAATTGATCTATACCTGCAGTTCTGAGTTTACATGTGACCCTCAGTTGATTTATACCTGCAAAGCTGGGTTTGTGTGTTATTTCTGTTGGACTATATCTGCAATGCTATACATGCAGGTTTGTTTACATGTGTTGTTTATTTGATCTATACCTAAACTACAGGAGGGAAGGAAAAGAGAGGTGTGGCATAGTGAAGGAGGGGACAAAGGGACGATTACGGGGGAGAAGACCTATCAATCAAGGTAGAGTCAGAAGGAGGGAAGACTGCACTTAGACTCAGTCTTCCCCCTAATCTGCAGTCAGTGTGGCAAATAATTTTTTATTGGTGTGTGGGAGCGGAGGGAGTGATTACATGCTAGGGTGCGTGGAGGGAGTGCAAAGGAAATTGCCTAGAGTCCAATTTTTTTCAATATTTAAAGGAAAGATTTTTTTTTCTTTTATTTAATGTACATTGTTTCCTTACCAGTGTTTCCTTGCACATAAATAACCTCTAAATAAACTAGTTGTTTGAAGATTTATTCCCTTTCTTTTTTGTCGAGGGGGGGCGCCGGAGAACTAGTCCGCACACGGCGCCGGACCTCCTATAGGTGGGTTCATGTGTTTGCTATTAAAGCATAACACCAAATCATCCTGCACACTACCTAAAAGCTTATAGAATACAAAGCTCACTAGCCTGTTTGTCCAACATGTTTCATCCTCAAGAGGATTCATTAGGTTTAAGCCGGGATTCAGGTAAGGCCACATGCACAGTGAAATTGGTTCATCTTGCCTGCGGCTCACGGTTTACTGATTGAACCCTAGATTACTAAATCCCATGTGTAACCAGGACTTAAAAACAGGACCATTGGGTTGGAGAACATTTTGGTGAATCCATTGACAATAATTAATAGCTAATTGAGACCTCCGCTCTCAACGTAGACATAGCCTTATGCCCGCCAAGATATTTATGTAAGCAGTTATTTTAATACCATAGCCCTCCAGGCATGTTTTAATGCCCTGCTGCCAGTTTTCCAAAACACTTTACAACGACGTATACTGAACCTAATAAATACTTGTTTTTCTTATGGTTCCATAACATACTCTCAGAATCTTTTTCAGAACTACATGTCCCTCTAAATAATTAGTGATTCATTTTTGTGACATTCATTTAAAGTTGTCTGCATTAATTTGGCATATTTCAGAGAAAAGAATAAAAAAAATGATTTATACATCAAAATACACTGTATGGACTAAAGTTTTGGGCCATCTGACCATTACACCAACAGTGACTCTTATGGCATCTCATCCAACATCAGTGCCTGACCTCACAAATGCTGTACTGGATGAATGGGCAAAAATTCCCAGAGAAACACTCCAAGAAGAGTGGAAGCTGGGGGGGCAACTTCATATTAATGTCTGTGTTTAGAATGCTGTCCCTCATGGTCAGTTGTGACAATACTTTTGTCCATATAGTGTATATTTGCTGCTGAAAAGTAAGACATCTGAAATGTGCAAATTGGCCATGACAGTGTGAATAATGGTCAACTTTGGTACCTTGGTACTGGTTGAAGTGCTAGTTGTCCTGAAAAAAAGGGCAACAGAAAGGCCAACCATTATTAGTCCAAAGAAATGTAAAAAATGACTAATAATTATATGATTATTAAGAAATATTGGGAAGAACACAATCCTCTTAGCTGCAGTGTACATTCTGTGGCTTTATGCCCTGGTTCAGTGCTTAAAAATACAGAATTTAGAATTTCTGTGTTAAAAATAACAGAATCCTGGAGATTCACATTCATTATACCCTACTTATGTAGATAGAGTTAAGGACTCGATGGAATGCATAGAGGTAAGAATTACTGCATTATTCCATAGACGGACAATTTTTGATGTCATTTCCCTCTTCAGGCTTTTCAGAAATGCCACGACTTCAGTGTAGATGCAGGTGTTACTCCATCCTCTCTTCCCAGGCCGCCTTCCTGCAGGAGGTCAAAATAAGAGAATAAAACTGCCCCAAGCAATGAAAGAATAGAACTCAATTTTGTGACTTTGACTATTTCTCCTCTGTCTTTTATTTTATCTCACATGATCCACAGAGCAGAACTAAGACCCTTGGTGAGTGCACAAAGCCACTAAACAAATGTTGAGAGCCACATTGCATCTGTGAGCTTAACCCTTTCATTTGCAGAGAGAGGTGCACACAGCACACATCTCTATCCTCTGCATCCATGTAAAATTGTTGGCTTGTCTATTGATAACATTTGTTTAATATGCATTACTTCTCATTAACAAATTCTGTACTGGGTTCTTGAGGATGAGGCAACAATAGTACCGTAATTATTTATGTTCTATAAGTTGTCCACATTTTCAAAAGGTTCTTTAAAAACAACGTATTCTTTTAAAACAATTATCTTCTTGTCACAAGGATAGAGCGGTTTCTAAAGAGCATCATGACGAATCCCAAATTAAAAATGGCCGCCTGATGACCTATATCACTATGGACATGGTACACCTGCTTGGCAGACCTTAAAAGTTTAACGCATTGTCTCTTTCCCAAACTGTAATATGAACTCAAGGTCATTACTATGTTTGAGTGGAGGAGGTTACTGGAGGAGTGTCAGGGCCAACTCTAGTGTAGACATGAGGGATACATGAAGAATGCATTATATAGGCTAGGATTACTTTAATGAACCATTGCAGTATATGTTTTCTGGTTGTCCTGCCGTTTGAGAATGCTTTCTTTTAGATCTCTTCTAAAGCCTCTCTGTGTACCCATGTGTAAGATTTTACATATAATTTTGTAGGTGAGGGTAACGTGAGCAGAACATCAGGGACCCCACTGATTAAAATAAGACGTCATCTGAAAAAGATTGTAGGACATCCATGCCACATCCCTATAAAGATATTTATCCAATCATGTAGTTATTGGTGGTGCTGTCCTAGTCCTGACAAAGTGCAGGATCCCCAACTGACCCCAGATCAACCTCCTTTTCCAATGACCCTCTATTCCTTGCAGTTGGAAATAAAATTCTTGATGTCCTTCAGTGACATATAGAATGGAGATGTCCACGCTAAACATTTTTGATCTTCTAAAGTTTCTCCTGAATAAGTAAGCCTTTTGTTTTTGTAACCAAAGCTTATTGTCCATTATCTGCTTGTGGTCCAACAGTGGAGAGGAATTATGTTCATTCTATTGCATGTGTCAGTGGATCAGATTTTTCTTTTCTTAGATGAGGAAACAAAAATTGTGATAGCTATATTATTGAGCAGAGCTTTGTTGGTAAATTAATGTTGAGGGGCTCCATCACTGCTATATATATATATACCCCCTTCTAATGGAGTCTGAAAGTCTGGGGTTCCTGGTGATCTAAAACAAACAACTCTCTCTTCTACTGGTCCATTCCAGTAGGAATGTTGCTTCAGTCTAAGGAACCTGGTTATGCTGTCCTAAATCACTTTCTGCCCGAGCTCCTTACTTTATTATTAGGTAAGGTTTAGTAACGAAACACACATCAGGGGATGTTCTAGATAAGCTTGGTTTGTTTTTACCACATCCTGGCACACATGGGATGAAATAGCATAGGGGATAAAACTATTATTGATTGCATTACTACTACTAGGATACAACTATCAGATTTCAATAGAAATCCTATTTTTGGAAGAAGATATTTACGATAAGTCTCCTATGAAATTCTCGTGATAACCTGGGCTTAAGTAGATAAACTTCTATGCAGAAGAAATAAGAAGACCATTATTATTATCGGTGTGTATTCATCACAAAGGCATCATTGGTCTTTACAAAATGCTTAAGCGTTAGACCGTATTGACTGTCTGTCACTGCTTAAAACAATGCCCGTTATGGAATCGTACCAGACATAGGTAGTAAGATATAATGAAGCAAGAAAGTAGACAGATGGGTAGGCTGGTAAACAGACGGACACATTCATAGTTGGATTCTTGCTGTCAGTTTGGCTCAGTTTTTTTGGGTGAGCAGGCTGGGAGGATTCCGATCCAGGTAAACGGTGCCAGATCCAGCACACGTGTGCACGCCTAACGCAGCTGTGCAGTCCTCTCCTGTGCTGCTGCTCTCACATTGTAGGCTTCTCACAGTCTGTTGCTCAGCAGATGTTAAGGAATGGAGGGGAGAAAAAAATTGTGTCTGAGATTTAGATCACTCTGCAGGTAGCAGAATGGCAGCAGCTGCATGATATCACAACTGATAATCAAATAATAAAAATAATAATATCTGGAGGAAATTTT